>SEYY01005075.1:40000-45000 GCA_009176605.1 Armadillidium nasatum | reverse complement strand
TATATATATATTCACAAATAATATTTCTTCTATCGTCATTAACAAATTGCTAGGCAAAAACCTAATATTTACGTTTGTAACCCTTTAGATTTACGATTTGTGTACTATTTCGCTCTGTTTAGGCACAATCTGTTTATCTCGGCCTAATTTGCCAACCGCCAATGACTATGGATTGAAGCGCCCCGTTTGTCTCTCTTTCTCTCTCTCTCTCTCTCTCTCTCTCTCTCTCTCTCACACACACACACACTCTCTCTCTCTCTCTCTCACACACTCTCTCTCTCTCTCTCTCTCTCTTTCTCACACACACATACTCTCTCTCTCTCTCTCTCTCTCTCTAACACACACATACTCTCTCTTTCACAAACACTCTCTCTCTCTCTTTCACACACACTTACACTCTCTCACACACACACACACTCTCTCTCTCTTTTTTACACACACATACTCTCACACACACACACACACACACACACACTCTCTTTCACTCTCTCTGTGCTTGTTGTCTGTGTGTCTGTATAAATGCGGGGTTTTAATTCAGCAGTTTCTTAATGATAAAGAAATCATCTCAGTAAATGATTATTTTATTTGATCATAACACACTGCAGTTGCTTAATATATATATATATATATATATATTAATATATATATATATATATATATATATATATATATATATATATATATATATATATATATATATATATATATTATATATATATATATATATATATATATATATATATATATATATATATATATATATATATATATATATATATATATATATATATATATATATATATATATATATATATATATATATATATATATATATATATATATATATATATATATATTATATTATTATATATTATATATATATATATATATATATATATATATATATATATATATATATATATATATATATATATATATATATATAATATAAGTTGATTTCAAAATCTGAACTCATTAATAAAACTCTTAACAGAAATATAGCCATTAAATTTTAAAGAGCCTCTTATTTCACTACTAAATACCTTTAAAGTTGTTTAGATTTCTATATTTTATTTATAATCCCCCAATATATACACCAATACACAAGAATTTCTATTTACAACTAGACTTATCTCTTTATTTATTAGGTTATAAAACTGAAACATATTTGGCTTCTGGTAACTATATGGGATTTTGGTCGAGAGAGAGAGAGACAGAGAGAGAGACAGAGAGAGAGAGAGAGAGAGAGAGAGAGAGAGAGAGAAAGAAAGAGAGAAAGAAAGAGAGAGAGCTAGAGATAGAGGAATAGAGAGAGGGAGAAAGGGAGAGAGAGAGAGAGAGAGAGAGAGAGAGAGAGAGAGAGAGAGAGAGAGAGAGAGAGAGAGAGAGAGAGAGAGAGAGAGAAAGAATGTATTTGTGCTGATAAGCTTGTGTGTATGTATTTGAGTTTATATGCCTATGTGTGTTCTGTTTATGTGTATTTTAAGTGTCGGTGCCTGTGTGTGTTCAGTTTATGTGTATTTTAAGTATTGGTGCTCAAAAGCTTATTTGTTATACAGTAATTTTAGCTGTCACATATAAATTTATATATATACATATATATATATATTTATTTATTTATTTTTATTTATTTATTTATTTATTTATTTATTTATTGTTAATAACTGTTGATAGTTTTATTCAACTGTGCACATTCTTTGATTTTTAAATTTGGTTTTTATTTAATGTTTTTTTTTCTTAATTTATCAAATTAATATTTTATCTCTATTTATTTATTGTTCTTTATTTTTATTTTTTTATTAATAAATTATCTTAAATGGACTTTTTTTTTTTTGAAAATAATAACATTATTTTTATCAATAAAAACGTTCTTTTTCTTCTATCAAAACATTCTTTTTCATCAATAATAACGTTCTTTTTTATCAATAATAACATTCTTCATTGATAATGACACTATCCTTCATTGATAACAACATTCTTTTTCATTGATAATGAAAAAATTTTAACTGATAACAAGATTCATTTTCAGTGATAATAACATTCAATTTCATCGACAGTAACATTCTTTTTCATTGATTATAACATTCTCTTTCATTGATTATAACATTCTTTTGAATGGATGATAAGATTTATTTCATTGATGTTAACATCCTCTTTCACTGATAATAACATTCTTTTTCATTGATAATAACATTCTTTTTTTCACTAAAAGAAAACGGAAATAAATAAATAAATTGATAACAACATTCTTTTTCACTGATAATAAAAAATTTTTAACTGATAACAAGATTCATTTTCAGTAATAATAACATTCATTTTCATCGATAATAACATTCTTTTTCATTGATTATAACATTCTTTTTCATTGATGATAAGATTTATTTCATTGGTGTTAACATCCTCTTTCAGTTATAATAAGATTATTTTTCATTGATTTTCATTATCTTTCATTCATAATAACATTATCTTTCACTGAATAACAACATTCTTTTTCAATGATAATAAAAAAATTTCCGTTAATAATAATTGTTTTTCATTGATAATAAAAAAAATCTTAATGTTAATATTCTTTTTCATTGATAATATTTAATAATGTTTCTTTAATAATAACATTCTTTTTTCACTGACAATAACATTTTTTTATGTATAAAAACATTCTCTTTCATTGATAATAACAATCTTTCTCATTAATAATAACATTCTTTATCATTTATTATAACATTCTTTTTTTCACTGACAATAACATTTTTTATGTATAAAAAGCATTCTCTTTCATTGATAATAGCAATCTTTCTCATTAATAATAACATTCTTTATCATTTATAATATAAAATTCTTTTTACACTGAAAGAAAACGGAAATAAATTTTGTAGTTGTAAAGAAGTTTCGATGGCAAGACCTAACTTGCTTTAATTAAATTAATATATCGAAATTAATACTCCATTTTTTTTTTTACATGTTGCCACCACTCATGGGCAGAACCCTTTTCAAGGAGGGGGCATATATATATATATATATATATATATATATATATATATATATATATATATATATATATATATATATATATATATATATATATATATATATATATATATATATATATATATATATATATATATATATATATATATATATATATATATATATATATATATATATATATATATATATATATATATATATATATATATATATTATATATATATATATATATATATATATATATATATATATATATATATATATATATATATATATATATATATATATATATATATATATATATATATATATATATATATATATATATATATATATATATATATATATATATATATATATATATATATATATATATATATATATATATATATATATATATATATATATATATATATATATATATATATATATATATATATATATATATATATATATATATATATATATATATATATATATATATATCATTGTTTCAGATGAGCACTGCGACACCAGAAGGACTGTTAAATGGTGCCCTTGCTTCAACCCAGAGAACCTCTCTCCTTCCTACGTCAGCGATGTCTTCACTTCCTTTTGCTTTAGGAAATTCCGACACCAACAATCAAAATCATTCACCATTCATTGGTTCAGGTTCAATTTCTTTGCCGGAAATATCGCCATACGTTCATTCCTCTTATATCGATAATTCGATCTTCAAGTCCGAAAATGGATCGAAAATAGAAAATTTTCAATCTTCGTCAGATTATCAAACTAGCCACATAAAAACTGATCCTTTTAATAATTATTGTCGCGAGAAACTTACGCCTTTGAAAAATAAGCACAATTATAAAGACCTTAATGATGATCAGAAGAGGAATTCTGATAAGTTATCAATGAGAGACTTGAGGGAAAACAGTGATAAAAATGCATTTTTACAAGACTTTAAGAAACTATGGGAAAATGAAGATAATTTTACAGACACAAGTGGTAGACAGTTCGAAGGGATACCCTTAGACAGATGGCATGTCTGGGCACGTTATTTTGCCCATAACGTAATGACTTCAGCTCAAAGTCAAGATACGAACAATAGTTCACCGGAAACCTCATCACCTCACACGACGGCGAGTTTGAAGGGGGATGATGACAAAAACCTGGATGTACTTAATGATATCAAATTTCCAGGCATAAGTCCTTCCTTGGGAACGGCCAGTCCCTCCTGGAGCAAAAGGTCATCCTCGTCACCAGATTCGCCCATGTTTTACAAAATACCAAAGTTAAGAGAAACCATTAGAAGTCCACTACAGGAGGAAGCGGCCGAGACGAACTACAAATTCAACAACCAAAAGTATTCTGCATCTCCTTCACCAGGTATGTTGCAAACGTAGCAGACGTCAATGATTTTCCTTAAATATATATATATATATATATATATATATATATATATATATATATATATATATATATATATATATATATATATATATATATATATATATATATATATATATATATATATATATATATATATATATATATATATATATATATATATATATATATATATATATATATATATATATATATATATATATATATATATATATATATATATATATATATATATATATATATATATATATATATATATATATATATATATATATATAATATATATATATATATATATATATATAATATATATATATATATATATATATAATATAATATATATATATATATATATATATATATATATATATATATATATATATATATATATATATATATATATATATATATATATATATATATATATATATAATCGATATTGCAAATCCCATTTTATAGCTTTTACATCCAGACAAAAGTTGGACAATTTTCATTGATATTTTTCGCACAAAAATTCACACAAATTACACAAAAGGCTGAAAGATAGTGTGATAAATATAATAAGTTTGACTGACTTATTTACTTTTCTCTCATCATAGGCAAGATCGATGGCATTTCATTTGAGG
>SEYY01005075.1:20000-22500 GCA_009176605.1 Armadillidium nasatum | reverse complement strand
TCTTCTTCTTCTTCTTCTTCTTCTTCTTCTTCTTCTTCTTCTTCTTCTTCTTCTTTTTTTCTTCTTCTTCTTCTTCTTCTTCTTCTTCTTTTATTTTTTTTTTATTATTATTATTTATTCTTTCTTCTTCTTCTTCTTCTTCTTCTTCTTCTTCTTCTTCTTCTTCTTCTTTCTTCTTCTTCTTCTTCTTCTTCTTCTTTCTTCTTCTTCTTCTTCTTCTTATTCTTCTTCTTCTTATTATTTTTTTATTATTATTATTATTATTATTATTATTATTATTATTATTATTATTTTTATTATTATTAAAATTTTTTACCTTATCTTCTTTTTTTCGTACAAGAATAATCGTTTAAATATTTACTTCTCTTTTCTCTTTGTTTATAAGATTTTTAAAATTCATTTAGGTTAATATTTTTAATTTCTATATACCAGTAAATTTAAACTTTCTCTTTTCACGCACACCTTAGAGCTAAATTATAATACATTTATTAAAATTTAAATACATTTAAAAAAAATATAAAAAAATATAAAAAAAATATAAACATATATTTATAATCAAAGCAAAACAAGGTAACTATCAATACATTTTTTCCCAAAATTTTCTAGTAAGCTTTGATATGAGAAGAACTTCATAATTCAAAAATAAAATTGGTTTCTTCTTCTGCATTAAAGATAAAACGAGCGTTACTTCAATCCAACATTGAGTGACGCGAACGGCGTGAAAAATAGAAAAATCTTTAGGGAAAAATCTTCAAAAATAAACCACTGAAAAGTAAAAAAAAGAAAATGAAATAAAATTATGAAAAAGATTTTTGAATATGAAAAAAAAAAAATATGTTTGATAAAAAAAAATAAAAATGAAAATAAAAGTTTTATGAGATAGTGAAAATAATGAAACATAAACGCGTACATACACACTTACACACACACACACACAAACACACACACACACACACACACACACACACACACACATACACAACTCGCACATATAATACACATTATATAATATATATATATATATATATAATATATATATATACACTATATATATAATATATATATATATATATATAAATATATATATATATATATATATATATATATATATATATATATATATATATATATATATATATATATATATATATATATATATATATATATATATATATATATATATATATATATATATATATTATATATATAATATATAATCAAGCCTATGTGTGAGTGCTTGTGTGGCACACAATAAAAAAAAAGAAAGAAAATGGAGATAAGAATAAAAAAAAAAATTTCTAATAAGGCTAAAATTTATTTGCAAACTTTTTTAAGATGATTTATTTGGCCTGAATGCCTTATTTCATAATTTTAAGTAACGCTCGTCTCTCCTGGCTCTCATTGTCACTCTCTCTTCCCTTTCTCGCACGTTTTCCCCACATACGTATATATAAATACAATTTTTCCCTCTGCTCTTTCCCTTCTCCTCATATCAGAAAGGCCTTCTTAATTCGCCCAAGTTTATGAGAAACTCTCCTTCCCATTCTAAAGTTTCGTAAATTATTCGAGCGAACGGCCGAGTCTTAATGCGCTCGCTTCCAAAAGTAAATATTAGAAAGCTTTCTACCGATCTCAGCGCCTAAGGAAAAATGGTTAAAAACTTGAGGGAATTACGATTCTAGTTTGTCTTTCATGGATTAAGTAACATACAAAAGAGGGTCGTGTAGCATTAGTTTTGCTCTGATTTTATGAAGCACTCATTTTAAGGATCACGAATTTTGAATCTCTTAAAACAATGTTTTACTAAGAAAGAAAAAGTGTTGGAAGGGAGAAACGGAAACGGGGGAGTCTACACATCATCATCATCATCAAGAATTTAATTTCAGAGAAAGCTTCATAAATATAAAATGTAAGGCATAAGTCTATTTTATTTTCTTCTTCTTATACTATCTACGATCAATATCTCCCTTCCATAGCGTTTCTTTTTTTTTATATACAATGAAAATTAGGATATAAATCTTCTCATAGAAAGACGGGGCCAAAAATCCCTTCTATTTCGTAGACTCCGTATTTTTTCTCCTTCGCAGTGATGTTTCAAACGTAGTCTTAGGTGAATAAAGAAAGAGAATGTTCAGAATACATACTGGACATTATATATAAAGCACATTTATAATTTTAACGTCAAATAGAAGTAAAAATTACCACACTGGTAGCAGGTCATTTCTAACTTCAAATGATTGAATTACTCGAAAAATCAAGCAAAAATACACGAGAGAGAGAAAAAGAGAGAGAAGAGAGAGAGAGAGAGAGAGTGAGAGAGAGAGAGAGAGAGAGAGAGAGAGAGAGAGAGAGAGAGAAATAGAGAGAGAGCAACTATTCGCCGGTATTTATTGCAAACCAGTCAGCCGACGCTCTGTTATGAATGTAAGATGGTGTTTTGGGGCCCGGTGTTCCAGCGCTATATATGACCCAAGGATATATGAAGGAGCAAAGAAAGGAA
>SEYY01005075.1:12500-15000 GCA_009176605.1 Armadillidium nasatum | reverse complement strand
TATCTTTTCTCTATCGAAAATTTTACTGTGACATTTTTGCCACTTGTGTCCCAACGATTCGTTAGGACAATTTTTGCAAGGTACTAAACATGCTTCTAAGTGGTTCGATTCTTCTAAGGCACCCCAACAGAACTTCTTCACACCATGCAAGTAGTTTGTTGGGTTATCCTTCATTGATTAATTATGTATCCCGTATCTAGAAAAAGTAGGGACTTTGGTTAATAGCTTTTTCAACTCTCTACCTCCCACTGTTACTCTCCAGCCTTTTTTTGGACGCCGGATCGTTGCATTAATCTCCTATATTCTCGATCTTACACAACAAACACTACTTTCAAAGCTATCTAGTCACATACTCATCTTTTAAAGACAGTTCATCCCTCAAACATAATCTCATCCTTACTCTGTCCAACTTTTTGAACTCCTGTGGTAACCGATAAGCTTACTAATATAATATTTAAAGTTATAAAGCCTAAAAGATTCTACCTTTATATATTTCTCCTCCTTTTTTGGATTCTACACTTTAAAACAACATGTATTGGGTCATGTCTGCCATTAGTTTGGTTTCTGGAATTTGATTTCACCAACTCAGATGAGTTTTCAGTAGGCATTTGGTAATTTCTCCCACTGAAAGTGAATATAAAATAAGGAAAATTAACATAAAAGGAGAACTGTTTTAATAGTAAATATATGTAAATTAACTTTGAAAACAAACGTGCAAGACAAGGTGTCTGATACTTATCTATATATTATTTAATTTTCATTCAAACTGTACATATTCCAAAACCAATACGAGTGTTACTAGTAGTATCGTGTTATCATGCGTAATTATTGCCAAAATCATACCCTCCCCACTTCATACACACACACACACACACACACACACACACACACACACACACATATATATATATATATATATATATATATATATATATATATATATATATATATATATATATATATATATATATATATATATATATATATATATAATATATATATATATATATATATATATATATATAATAATAATAATAATAATAATAATAATAATAATAATAATAATAATAATAATAATAATAATAATAATAATAATAAAGATGATTGGAAAAAGCTTTCAAATGAACCAAATTTTATTCGTTACATTTGGTATTTCTCATCCGCAGATTTTCTCCTTGCTTCCGAATTCGAATCCGAATTCGAATCTAAATCTACTTTTGCATCGGGAGTAAAACAAGGCATTAAAATATGAAGATTTTATATCGAACGGTTCACCATTTGCAGATAATTATCTTCGCTTCGCTCAGTTTTTGAGTATCATAATCCTATAACTTAATTAGTTACATCTTGGAAAAGATTTGGCAAAGCAGCATCCCTTTTTCTCAATCCTTTTCAAAATCGTTCATTTCTTTTTTACTTTAAATAAACTTGCATAGACTCTTTCTGTACTGACGATAAAGTATATCACTGCAAAAATTGTCCTAATGAATCGTTGGGACAAAGTGGCAAAAATGTCACAAATTTTTTCAGTTATTTTATTTTTAAAAAATAAATCGGTGAAGCGACTTTCTTATGCTTAACATGTCTTTTCTCTATTGAAAATTTTACTGTGGTATTTTTTACCATTTGTCCCAACGATTCGTTGGGACAATTTTTAAAGTATAAATAAACAAATATAAATCTCTGCTCAATAATTACTTTTGTCGTACAAAACTCTTCAGCAGCTTTACAAATAAGAATTTATTTTTTTTTAATAAAATAAAATAAAATTTAAAATAAATTGAAAATAATATTGTTTTCTTGCATCTCAGATATAAAATCAAATTCCAAATGTTTTGCATTTTCTGTAAATCCGGACAAAAATGGGCTGTGCTTCATTCAGAAATGTAGCTAAAGTACGTCAAATCTTATTCAGACAATAACAGTATTGAACATTTTCAGATAATGACTAAAATCAGATTTTCACAGATATATTTAATAACTCATAAATGTTCTTTACCTCAAAGGGCTTTACCTTCCTCTCTAAACCTTTTCCATTTCGGGCCTTCTCTCTGAAGGAGGACAAGGATTTTTCCTGAAGGAGGACGGGAGTTCTCTCTGAAAGAGGATAAGGGTTCTCCCTGAAGGAGGACGAGGATTCTCACTGAAGGACGAGGGTTCTCCTTAAAGGAGGGCAAGGATTCTGACTGAAGGAGGACGAGGATTCCCCCTGAAGAGGACGAGTATTCTCCCTGGAGGAGGACGAGGATTCTCCCTGGAGGAGGACGAGGATTCTCCCTGAAGGAGGACGAGGGTTCTCACTAAAGGAGGACAAGGATTCTCCCTGAAGGAGGACGAGAATTCCCCCTGAAGAGGACGAGGATTCTCCCTGAAGGAGGACGAGAATTCCCCCTGAAGAGGACGAGGATTCTCCCTAAAGGAGGAAGGGAATTCTCCCTGAAGGAGGACGAGGGTTCTCTCTGAAAAAGGACAAGGGTTCTCTCTGAAGAAGTACGAGGAT
>SEYY01005075.1:5000-10000 GCA_009176605.1 Armadillidium nasatum | reverse complement strand
ATATATATATATATATATATATATATATATATATAATATATATATATATATATATATATATATATATAATGTTAACCTCAGGGGTTAAACATTGCCCAAAAATAAGTTAGAGTTCAAATTCGAGTAATTCAAATTTACAGGATTCAAATTCGTTGAATTCAAAATTAGTTGGATTTGAAATTTTCAAACTTCTGAGTTCATAATTAAAATTTGTATATTTCTTCTACTCTTCATGTAACCACTCTTATACCAATGACTTTGTCTTACGTTATTCATCTCATTATGCAAAGCAGCCAAGATTGCTTGAAATAGTATGATCTGGGGTGGTGACATTGAAGCAACTGACCATTGATCTGGAGTGGTGACATTGAAGCAACTGACCACTAATCTGGGGTGGTGACACTGAAGCAACTGACCATTGATCTGGGGTGGTGACATTGAAGCAACTGACCATTGATCTGGGGTGGTGACATTGAAGCAACTGACCATTGATCTGGGGTGGTGATATTGAAGCAACTGACCATTGATCTGGGGTGGTGACATTGAAGCAACTGACCATTGATCTGGGGTGGTGACATTGAAGCAACTGACCATTGATCTGGGGTGGTGACATTGAAGCAACTGACCATTGATCTGGGGTGGTGACACTGAAGCAACTGACCATTGATCTGGGGTGGTGACATTGAAGCAACTGACCATTGATCTGGGGTGGTGACATTGAAGCAACTGACCACTGATCTGGGGTGGTGACATTGAAGCAACTGACCACTAATCTGGGGTGGTGACACTGAAGCAACTGACCATTGATCTGGGGTGGTGACATTGAGGCAACTGACCACTGATCTGGGGTGGTGACACTGAAGCAACTGACCATTGATTATCAATAATAATAATGCCAGAATTTTCCTAAAAAAAAAACAAAAATTTAAACTTATTTTCACATGTTTTTTAATTTTCTTTATCAAAATTCTTCAAGGATTCCAAAAATGTTATCCTTTATAACGTACGTTTAGTAGTTTTTGAAATATTTAAGGATGTTAAAGTGCAGTCTATATATATATATATATATATATATATATATATATATATATATATATATATATATATATATATATATATATATATATATATATATATATATATATATATATATATATATATATATATATATATATGGCCAGACTGCACTTTAACATACTTAAATATTACAAAAACTACTAAACGTACATTAAAAAGGATTATATTTTTGAAATCCATAGCAAATTTTAAGTATGAAAAATTGGGAAATAAAAAATAAATTCTTATAATAAATTTATTACGTAAGTAAATTTTACTTTTTTATTGCGCTAGAAAGAATTGTACGTCTGGCAATGTCTCTTTTTTTTTAAATAAATTTATCGAAATTTTAATAACTTAAATTTCGCTAATGACTAAGAAAATTGTAAAAGATGTGAAATATATATATTATATATATATATATATATATATATATTATATATATATATATATATATATATATATATATATATATATATATATATATATATATATATATATATATATATATATATATATATATATAAATAAATAATATTATATATTATATATATATATATATATATATATATATATATATATATATATATATATATATATATATATATATATATATATATATATATATATATATATATATATATATATATATATATATTTCACATCTTTTATACTATATATATATATATATATTATATATATATATATATATATATATTATATATATATATATATATATATATATATATAATATATATATATGGTGTAATACATCAGTTAGGCTTGTATACATCGGCAATCTTCAGTCGTTCAGGTTAAATAAGTCGAATAAGTTTTGTTAGATCATCACTTATCGTACAACAAACTTTTTTTATTATTTATTTTCAAATATTTTACAATTTTCATTTCTAAAATTCGACAAGGATTCCAAAAAATGTTATCCTTTTTTTACGTGCGTTCAGTAGTTTTTGTAATATTTAAGTATGTTAAAGTGCAGTCTGATATATATATATATATATATATATATATATATATATATATATATATATATATATATATATATATATATATATATATATATATATATATATATATATATATATATATATATATATATATATATATATAACCATCAATGCATATTAATTAGTCTCAAAACATTACGCGTGTATTTGAAGTGCCTTTTTTTCCTTTTGTGAGTAATAGCAAGGGCTTGTAGGCCTATTCTGCATTGTCCAGTTAGTTGCCAAACCTTAATTACTTGGTAGATATCTTGTTCTTTTTTAATTTTTCGTTTCGGAGTTTGTACAAAGTAACATTTATTCTTTATTTTAAATAAATTTATTTATTATTCTGTGATTAATCTAAAGAAAGAAAACGTACTTGTATAAATTTTTACTCTAAAAAAAATCACTAATAAAAACCAATTATTATATTTGGCACATCAGCATCGATAATTGTGGAAAGTGTGGGTGGAAGATGAGTCAGGAATTCGGCCTGTTTTGCATTTGTTTCTGCTATTCGTTCTTTTTGTACAAATGCATCATTATTCATCCCCTTATGTAATCATGTGTGCATGTATTAAACTTATTCTCTTCTACTGTTACGTGTGTATGATTATAGATTATACGTTTCTTCTATAATATATATATATATATATATATATATATATATATATATATATATATATATATATATATATATATATATATATATATATATATATATATATATATATATATATATATATATATATATATATATATATATATATATATATATATATATATATATATATATATATATATATATATATATATTTTATTATATATATATATATATATATTATATATATATATATATATATATATATATATATATATATATATATATATATATATATATATATATATATATATATATATATATATATATATATATATATATATATATATATATATATATATATATATATATATATAATATATATATATATATATATATATATATATATATATATAATATATATATATATATATATATATATATATATATATATATATATATATATATATATATATATATATATATATATATATATATATATATATATATATATATATAAAAATATATATTATATATATATATATATATATATATATATATTATATATATATATATATATATATATATATATATTATATATATATAATATATATATATATATAATATATAAATAAAGGTGGGCATAAGCGCAAATGAAGCGCAAAAGCGCAAAAGCGCAATTTGCGCTTTAAAAATTTTTTTTGCGCTTTTGCGTTTTGCGCTAAATTTCGAAAATGTGCGCTTTTGCATTTTGCGCTTAACAACTTTTTTAAGAGCGCAAAAGCGCAAATTTGCGCTTTAAAAAAATATTTTGCGCTTTTGCGGAAGTTTTTTGAAATTTGCGCTTACCAATTTGCGCTTCATCATTTTTCTTAATAAAAAACAATTTTGGGCTTATATTTCAGTTTCTTATTTAATCAGCCAAATTTTATTACTCTTTCTGCTAATTAAAAGTTAATACTTAAACTAGGAATGCCGACATATAAAAAAAAATATCGATATTTAAGAAATATCAAATTGTCCTCGATAATAAAAGATATTGTTTATATATATATATATATATATATATAATATATATATATATATATATATATATATATATATATATATATATATATATATATATATATATATATATAATATATATATATATATATATATATATATAATATATATATATATATATATATATATATATGGTTTATTGACTATTTTGTTTATTGGTTTATTTGTATGGAACAAAAGCCTTGTCTTCCAATATTTAATAAAACTGACAAGGAGGTAATTGCCGAGTACATCGAAATAATTACGCCTATTGCTGTTAGGCTGCATATGTTGCAGGATGAGAAGAATGCGTACGCGGGGTTCTATTGCCTAACCTCTTCCTCCTCAAGGACAATCACGTGGAATTGCAACGAGAGGTGAAAAAACTTAACTATGTCAAAAGCTTAATCAACTACTTACTAAAGCAGCCAAAGCCAAACAAAGGGAAAGAAAAGGGATTTGAACCGAGGTTCAGCAGGATTTTGATGATTGTGATTTACTTAGGGCAACAGCTCTGCACCCTCACTTCAAACTCGGAGTGGCACATAGGTTAAATGAGGGGAAGTATCCAGCTGTTAAGACTGAGGATATTGAGGAAATAAAGTGTAATATTGCATCGAATTTTACTCCTCCACATCAAGGCACTGAAGGTGATGGGAATGAATCTGAAATGGACCCATTTAAGGTGAGCTATTTTTATAATTTAGAACAATTTTAAGCATCTTAACCTATATATATATATATATATATATATATATATATATATATATATATATATATATATATATATATATATATATATATATATATATATATATATATATATATATATATATATATATATATATATATATATATATATATATATATATATATATATATATATATATATATATATATATATATATATATATATATATATATATATATTATATATATATATATCACTGAGAGATAGAATGAGGAGTGAACTGGTGAGAGGAACTTGGGGTGGAATCAATTTTTGAATGCATAGAAAGAAACCAACTGAGATGGTTTGGTCACGTGAAGAGAATGGGGAGGGAGAGAGACTGAGAGAGATGCTGGAATGGAGACCAGAAGGAAGGAGACCGGCGGGAAGACCAAGGAAGAGATGGATGGAGGCGGTAGAAGAAGCCATACAACGAAGGAAAAAGACACTGGGAAAGGTGGAAGACAATCGAATGTTTGAGGACAGAAATGCGTGGAGAAAATTTTGGAGGAGTAGCACCCGACAGGCGTCAGCCTACCGGTTTGGACGGTGATGATGATGATGA
>SEYY01005075.1:0-2500 GCA_009176605.1 Armadillidium nasatum | reverse complement strand
TAAAAAAAAAATAAAATATATCCTTAACATACCTAATGGATTAATTAAATTTAATATATATATATAATATATATATTATATATATATATATATATATATATATATATATATATATATATATATATAATTATATATATATATATATATATTATATATATATATATATATATATTATTTTTCCTTTGATGGGCAAAGGCTAGAGGTCTACTAAAATTTTCACCAGAGTTTTCAGGGAAAAAACAAAAATTTGGTCAAGTTAAAGGCAGACATGTCCCGATCGATACAAGGGCTTTAAAAGTGTGTAAGTCATAGGAAATTGGAAAATAGAGAATGGAAGTGTGTTCCAGACTTTAACGGCAAAGTACATGAAAGAATGAACATAGCTATTAAGTCTGGGATGAGAGAGTTGGACAGGGAAAGGATGAGACTGTATAGAAAGTCATGTACAAGAGCAGAGTCCATTGTAATATCGATTATATACAGATAGTGATGCAAGAATTCGACGGGGAGAAAGAGACTTGAAAATTACTGAGTGCGGAAGAGTTGATTAAACGAAAAGCCTTAGACTCCACCTTTTCAACACAACAGATGTGTCAAACGTACTCCATACAGGAGTGTACAATCACCCCTATAAAGAGCAAGCAACCGGGGTGGCAAGAAGAGATTCTAAATTCGGCTGAGAATACCCAACCTCTTAGAAGCTTGTTTAAAAAGAGAAGTAATGTAATCTTTCTATATAAGAAAGATTACGAGAAAAGGAAACACCAAGAATATTAATTAGAGACGAAAGTTTAAATTGGGTGCTTTCGAAGAAGATATAGTAGTAGTGTGGAAGGTTGTGTTGAGTAAAGAGATGGAGGAACTGAGGTTTTGAGGCATTGAATACCACCATATTTTCTCTGCCCCATATTGAAATACGAGATAGATCAGAGGTCAGTTGTTCCAAGGGTACCCTCCTTGCGTTTGTTAACTGTTATTAGGAGGGATGTCTTTCATATTGAAAGGAGTAATGAAGGGTAGAATCATCGGCATGGAAGTGAACAGGAGAGAAAGTAACAGAGAGAATGTCATTAATGAAAAGTTGGGGATAGGATAGATCGTTGAGGAATACTACTATTTATTGATTTATAAGAAGAACAGTGGCCGTCTACAACAGCTGTTATAAAACAAACCAGAAAGGAAATCAGAGAGAAGGTCACAGAGAGAAGGATAGATTCCGAAAGAGGGAAGTTTGGAAACCAAATCTTTGAGCCAGATTCTATCAAAAGCTTTCGATATGTCCAGCTCGACAGCAAAAGATTCACCAAAATTCCGAAGAGCTGGGGACCATGAGTCAGAGAGAAGGGAAAGGAGATTACCATTAGAGCGTTTTTTATTAAAGAAATATTGGAGATCATAGATAAGATTAGAGGAATTGAGATGTTTCCAGGTAAGAATAGATTTAAAAAACTTTAGAAAAAGAACGGAGGTTAAAGAAATAGGGCGAAAGGTAGAGGGTTGAGAGGGGTCCCTCTTTTTCGGCACAGGTTGAATGAGCGAACGTTTCCAGCAAGAAGGGAATGTTGATGTAGAAAGACAAAGACGAAATAGTTTACCAATTCAGGATGCAAAAGTTTTGAGAGCCACAGGAGTGGTAGTGTTAAGCTCAGAGAGAGCAGAAATTACATCTTTAGCTTAAATAACAATTTTAGTCATAAATGAATTGGAGGAGGTTGAAGGATAAGAACAGTTCCAGAATCGCCTATGTTGAATTAGAGGCAAAAGTTTGAGCAAAAAGTTCAGATTTATATAGAGGAAGGCAAAAACGGCAGTTGTACTCTCAGAAGCTACTATAGAGGAAGGATTAAGAAGCAAAGTTAGAGTTGACATTTTTTGCAAAATACCAGAAGGGGCGAGAGGAGGAGAAACTAGAAAGATTATTGCATTTTCTACGGAGAAATGAGTTTTTCGTGTTGCGGATTTTACACGATTCCGGGATGAAATATAAGTTGCATGAATTTATGGAGTTTGAAGACGATGGTAATCCCTGAAGGCAGCGTCCCTACGGCAAATAGTACGAGAACAAGCAGAGTTAAACCAAGGCTTGTTAGGTTTGGTAGAAGAGAAAGATTATGAAATGTACGCCTACATGCCAGAGAAAGTCACCTCGGTTATGGGGTCTGCATACTTTGAGGGATTTCTCCCACGGAAACAATAATCATTCCATGGTAAATAAAAAAAATGCAACCGCTAGTCAGACTAGTTAATGGCATCGAAATGCCAGAAACGTTTCCTTGGAAAAGATTTGAAGAGACTGAACAGGATACGGAGATAAGAACGTGATCTGATGAACCCAGAGGAGGAAAGAGTTTAGTAGAGTAAGGAGAAGGAAAAGAAATTAGGAAAAGATCAAATATGTTAAGTTCATCACCAAGATGTTCAGTGATACAGGTAAATAAACGCACAACTGCTCAAGGTTAATCTGAATAGAAAGGTGGCAGGACAGTTCACCAACTGTATC
>SEYY01005074.1:345000-351660 GCA_009176605.1 Armadillidium nasatum | reverse complement strand
AAAAAAGAAAAAGAAGAATAAGAAATAATCTACGGACATTACTCCAACTTTTTCATTACTCTCAAATAACTCGGAAACAAGAAATGTAGGTCTCCATGTCGCATTTCTATGAGTTATTCTTCTAATTATATATATATATATATATATATATATATATAATATATATATATATATATATATATATATATATATATATATTAAAAATAAAAATCCGTCCACAGTAAGGGTTTATCAAGGGTTTCACGTGAATACGGCAAACATTCGTTGGCTGGCCAAGCCTATCGCGGATGTCGATTTTGATCCCACTAGATCAAGTACGCATTGTTATTTATTGCTTCCAATTCTCTTCGTTTTTTCCATGAGAAGAGCTTTTCTACACTATGTCTTTGTGTCGTGTTTTTAAAAAATGTCGAACATATTCCTGTTCTTTGCCTTTGTGAGGTGTTTTTATAAAATGTCGAACATATTACTGTCCTATTTCTTTGTGTGGTGTTTTAAGATTCGGCAAATTCGAGGCATTGTCAGCCATTTTGTATCAAGTTTAATTTTTCTTGCAAAGTGTGGGGATGAAAAGGACCCTTCAATTACTTTTCAATCACTCAAATTAGTTTTTAATTACGTCCACTCTCGACGACAGTAATTATATATATATATATATATATATATAATATATATATATATATATATATATATATATATATATATATATATATATATATATATATATATATTATATATATATATATATATATATATATATATATATATATATATATATATATATATATATATATATATATATATTATATATATATTAAGCTGGGTTGAATTTTTGTGGGATAACCAAACATGGTCAAATTGGTGCTCCTTGGCTTCCCTGTAGTGGGACAAAAAATCATTTTGCATTTACTCAATGTTTAGGGGGCCCAACTTTAATTTTTTTAAGGGCCGGCACCAATTTTTGGGTATTTCGGCTATTTTTGCTTGGGGCTGATATATTTTGATATATTTTTTTTTTTCTACTCATCTTATCAACATCAAATTTTCAAGGCTTATATAGTTTGGTAAGATGCATCTTTTTTACTTAGATAATTTTTTTGTATACTCTAAAGAAAATTTTTTAAAAAATTTCCCAAAATTTTTTTGTTTTTAAATTTGGTTCAAGAAAAAATCCAAAACTAATAAAAAATACAAAGAAGTTATCTAAGTAAGAAATATGCATCTCCCCCGACTACATAAGCTCTGAAAATTTCACTCACTTCGCTTGAATAGAAAAAAAATTACCGCAATTTTTCATTTTAAAATTAAAAAAAATGGGTTTGGAAATTTGACAACGCTGAGCACAAAACTTAAAATATCAAAATTCCGTGTCTAAAACTTTTAGATAATAGTCCAATCTTTGTATATTTCAAGTTCTTAAGTTATGAATTTTATATGCTTTGTTCTTCAAAATTTGGTTTTAATACTAATTGAGAGCTATTTTTGTCTCATTTCAGATCCAGACTATTCGACGTTTGAGATAAGTCCTGTGGGTGCAGTGTTTATTACTATTATTGCAAGACGTATCATGGCATGTGCAACAAGGCATAAAGACAGGCATGCAATATTCGGTTATCCACAACCACTTGTCGAAAATCAGCTACCACTGGCTGAGGATGTTTTTAGAGCCTACAAGTTCCATCAAGTAGTCAACAAAGATGCCAGTGTTACTCATCTAGCAAAGTTAGTGGCAACAGAAGTTAAAGGCATATACAATAAAGCAGGCATTCCAACAATAGAATTTGAAAGTGTTATAGTGAAAGTGAAGAGACTAATAGTAAATGTCAATGATTTGATGAAATATTCAAGAAATAAACAATCTTCTCAAAAATATCAAGATAAAATAAAATCATTTTCTTGTCTCTTCGACATTAGCGCGTGCAAGTGTGTTCATAATGGTATAGTTGAACGTAATCAATGTCAATGTCCCAATGAAAAGAAAATCCCTGTATTGGAATGGCAATTTTGGCTTGATCAAAACACTTCAAGACGCATGATAATAGGAAATGTGGACAAGGAAAGAACAGAGAAAAACATGAAACTTCAGGAAAGGAAAAGGAAACGGTTGACATTTGAAAGTAAGATGAGACACAAAGATACGCAAAAATGTGTAAGTTCAGTTGAATTATCAGGCAGTGAGAGTGATGTGCTAGAAGAATCATTTTCCTTAGAATCAGAAGAAATGGAAGAATGTCACCCTCAAAATAGAAACCAGTATCCTGAGTTGTGTAAAGCATTAGAGAGGACAAATGTGAGCAATAGAGATGCATGTCTCATAGTTAATGCTGCCCTCAAGGACCTCGGACTTGTGTCACCAAAAAACGTTGTTGATCCAAGTAAGTTACAACGCCAAAGAAAATACTGGAGAGACAAACAGTCAGAGAAGCATTTGCTGCAACACAGAGGTATGGTCTGCATTGGTTTCGATGGAAAAATAGATGAAACACTTGTCGATACTGGAGGTGTGCGTAGAAAAGTTAGAGAAGAACATTACGTGCTAGTGTCATTTCCAGATGCATGTTACATCGATCACGTTAGTCCTAACTCAGGAAGATCTCCAGATGTATTTAATGAAATTCTGGGTATTATTGAACGAACAAGATCTACAGAGACTTTAAGAGCAGTGATTTGCGATGGAACTCCTGTGAATACGGGTAACAAGAATGGAATAATCACACTGTTGGAGTTACATCTTAAAAGACCACTTCAATGGCTCATATGCATGTTGCATTTTAATGAACTGCCACTCAGGAAGTTATTTAGTGTTGTTGATGGGAAGACAACTGGCCCATCATCACATGAAGGACCTATAACCAAACTGCTCTCATTTGATCCTCAGACCAAACCCATCATTAATTTTCAACCAATTCCAGGCTCTGTAGTTGATGTTCCTGAAACAGTTACGAAAGATCTAAGTTCTGACCAGCTGTATTTACTAAAAATCTGTTTATTAATTCAGCAAGGGGTACAAAATGCAGATCATAATAATATGCGGTATTTGAAAACTGCACAGCCGGGTGCCTTAAGCCATGCAAGGTGGCTAACTAAAGCTAACAGACTGCTTCGATTGTACGTTTCAACAGGATCCGCATCTGATGATCTGAGGCGTTTGGTACGATTCGTACTGAACTTCTATGCCCCCATATGGTTCTATATCCGCTCCCATCCCTTCTGTCAAGATGGTGCAAAGAATTTTCACTTTATGGTATCACAATATCAAAAACTTTCTCCTGAGGATCAGAACATCATTTCTCCAGTGCTCCTAAACAACTCCTATTTTTGTCATCCAGAAAACTTGTTGCTAGCTGGTGTTGCAGATGAACGGGAAACAATAAGAAGATTTTCATGTCAACAAATTCTTCAAGCAAGAAAGAAAATATCCTCCACCAATGTGCAAGTTCGCTGCTTTGATAAAAGGCAGCTAAACGTCAATCTCAACGCCACTTCCTACATGGAAATGATAGACTGGGGGAGTACTCCTATCACCCCCCCACCTCTTCTTGATGATATTAGTGATGATATTTTGGTTAGTAATCAACAAATTCTCCTACCAAAGTATCCGTGTCATTCGGTCGATGTTGAAAGAAATGTCAAAGATGTTTCCGCTGTTTCTAGTAGGGTCATTGGTCATACTTCTCGACATGGTGCAATACTACAAACCAAACATTCTCGAATCGAAATACCTTCAGTACAGACAAAATCTGATTTTCTATGAGATTTTGTACTATGCAGGTTGTTTAGCATGTAAGAATGTAAGGATATTTAAGCTATACTGTATATCTGGCTATATATATATTTTTGTTTTTAAATAAGAAGATTCAAGGTAAAGTTGGGGTATGAAAACAAATCTTGAAGAACTTACTTTTAACACATTTCAGTTTGTATCTGAAGTGAGCACCAAAATAAAGTTGTTTCAAATCTGCACTACAACTTTTGTATCTTTTCAACCCAGCTTAATATATATATATATATATATATATATATATATATATATATATATATGTATGGCTAAATAAAAATATTAATGAACATAACATTAAACAATCACAACAAACGTATAAATCATAGCTGAAGTGAAAGCGGCAAGCTTGCCAGCTTATATCTTCCCTTTAATACGTTGACTTCTGGCAGAAAAAGCTAAGCGTATTCGCGCATGCGCGACAGACAAAAATTGAGTCACTTTTATGAAGGTCAAGGCGGCAGCTTACGAAGCTCTGTTATAAACCTCATTTTTACATTAGGAAAAAAATCGGATTTATGAATTCAACTTAAGAAATTGTATTATAAGGCATCACCCAACAGTTATTTCATCAGTTGCATTAGGGTGAGCGGCGCTTACCTCACATATCCTGAATGTACGCTTTTATATATATATATATATATATATATATATATATATATATATATATATATATATATATATATATATATATATATATATATATATATATATATATATATATGACAGACTTCGGATTGAGCCAACTACATATTTAAAAAACTACTTAACGTACGAAAAAAGGATTATATTTTTAGAATCCTTGTTGAATTTTAGGTAAGAAAAGTTGGGAAATAAAAAATAAATTCTTATAAGAACAAAGTTTATATAAAGTAAAGTTTACTTTTTTATAAGGCTTGGAAGAATCTTACTTTTGGCAATGTCATTTTTTTTAAAATAAATTTTCAGAAATTTGAATACCTAAAATTTCTAATCTAACTAAAAAATAAAGATATATAATATATATATATATATATATATATATATATATATATATATATATATATATATATATATATATATATATATATATATATATATATATATATATATATATATATATATATATATATTTATGGTGTAATACATCAGTTAGGCTTGTATTCAGTGCCATCTCCGGTAGTTCAGGTTACATAAAGTCGAATTAGGTTCTTCAGTTCACCACTTATCGTACACAAAGATGTTTTTATTTTTTTTATTTGCAAATATTTTACACTTTTCCTAACTGAAATTCGACAAGGATTCCAAAAATATAATCCTTTTTTACATATGTTCAGTAGTTTCTTAAATATGTAGCTGGCTTAAACCGAAGTCTGACCATATATATATATATATATATATATATATATATATATATATATATATATATATATATATATATATATATATATATATATATATATATATATATATATATATATATATATATATATATATATATATATATATGTGTGTGTGTGTGTGTGTGCCTGTGAGTACTGACATAAGATATTCCAAAATTTTGAAATCAACGTAAATGAAAGGATACTTAACTCTCTCTCTCTCTCTCTCTCTCTCTCTCTCTCTCTCTCTCTCTCTCTCTCTCTCTCTCTCTCTCTCTCTCTCTCTAACCCTCAAATTAAATATTGCAGAGAGTATTTCTGTAATTACAGAGACAATATTACTCAATTTGTTCTTGCAAAGTTGAGTTCCGGTATTTTGAGGCCGTCCGGGTAGCAACGGGAGAAGTATAAAATGAGGAAGGAATGATGTTTGCTTAAATAATATATAAAGGGATATGCCTTATTTTAATTATGTTGCTTCACTATTTTTAATGTTTATTATGTTTAATTTAAAAATATAATAATAATAATAATAATGATAATAATAATAATAATAATAATAATAATAATAATAATAATAATAATGATAATAATAATGATAATAATAATAATAATAATAATAATAATAATAATAATAATAATAATAATAATAATAATAATAATAATTTCGTGCAATGAAAAGTAGGCTTAAGTTCATTTCATGTGTCAAGTTTTGAATGCAGAAAAATACCCAACATCCCCATAATATATTTGAGGAAAATTTGTATTTCACCTTACCACTTACATATGTATTGTGAAGCTCATATATATATAATATATATATATATATATATATATATATATATATATATATATATATATATATAATAATAATAATTTCGTGCAATGAAAAGTAGGCTTAAGTTCATTTCATGTGTCAAGTTTGAATACACAAAAATACCCTAAGAAAACAAATTCATTTTAATGCATATGTTTCGTATTTGTAACAATGCATCTTCAGTTCATAAGAAAATTGAATAAACATAATTATGCAAAACAAATTTAATTAAATAAATTAAATTTTTTTTTCTGTAAAGTTGAAAAACAATGAAAATATGTGGAAGCTTAAAAACATATATGAAAAAAGTGGGTGTGTTCCATGAAATCAAGCGTGACGTCACGCTTAAGCCAGCGGCAGCGAAAATCTTTAGCAAATTCTTTGATTTTCGTGGGACACTTCGCTGTAGCAATTAACCAGCTGATCTAGATAAACAAACGGAATATACATTAATATCTAATTTAATCAATCATTTAATTAATTTAAGCAATCACTAAATTTAATTAAAATCATAAAGACCATTTGTAGGAATATAAGACAATGCACGTATGAGTCAAACAAAGTTTTCAAAAACACTTTGGCTGCAGCCATGATTAAAAACGTTGGAACCAACGAAATTCCAAATAATTGAAAATAATTAATTTTTTTCATTTAAAACAAATCAATAATCCGAAAATGCTAAAATAGTTATCCGTAACAATTTT
>SEYY01005074.1:340000-342500 GCA_009176605.1 Armadillidium nasatum | reverse complement strand
GTCAAAAAAATTTATACAAGAACAGCATTAAGAGAACAATCTCCCTTCGATTCGTTATCACCAGGTAATTATTATGGCGGTAATTCCAGTGTCAAAATAATTAAAAAAATTCAGAGCGAGGGATGGGTAGGGTAAAAACCCAATAATAATAACGATAAATTGCTCTTAAATCAAATATTTTTTGATTTCAGGATTTCTCAGTGATAACGTTTCTAGTGCATTGTTCTTAGTGGTAAGAGCATTAGTTCAACCCAGATGAGAAAAACCTACTTTAACTTCCCGTAACTGCTCTTGAAATATATATATATATATATATATATATATATATATATATATATATATATATATATATATATATATATATATATATATATATATATATATATATATATATATTAGGATATATTACATGTTTTCAGTATAGCGCCTCAAAATATTGCTAAAGCAACAAAAGGTATTATTTTTCAATTATCTCTCAATAAGAAATAAATAAAAGTTTTCCTTTGTTTATCCATCAAGACTTGAGTCTCTTTGTTTCTTTCTATGTATGTATGTATGTATGTGTGTATTTATGTATGTATGTATGTATGTATGTATGTATGTATGTATGTATGTATGTATGTATGTATGTATGTATGTGTGTATGTAAGTATGTATGTATGTATGTAGGTATGTATGTATGTATGTGTGTATGTAAGTATGTAAGTATGTATGCATGTATGTAGGTATGTATGTATGTAAGTGTGTATGTATGTATTTCTATTTTAACTATTTATTTATCAATTTATCAACCTGTTTATTTATTTATATTTTTATTTATCTATTTGTCTATCTGTCTATCTATATTTCTAAATCTCTCTATCTATCAAACTCACTATCTTTCTATCTATTTCTTTCTTTCTATCACTTTATAAATGTCTATCTATTTATATATCTCTATGCCTATATTTTAACTACTTTTAGATAAATCTTCATCTTTATTCGTATTCGTTTCTCTATCTATCTTTTTTCTCTCTCTCTCATATATATATAAAGGGCGGTTAAATTTTAAGGGCCGATGTTGATTTTGAATAAAACACAAATTACTTAGGAATTTGTTGTCATTTCTTTTTATTATGATAATATGGTATGGTTCAATTATGTATGGAACAAAATATCGGCCAAATGGCCGCCGCGACCTCGGCGGCACACCTCCATCCGATGGTCCAAATTTTCGATGACGCTGAGGCATAATTGGGGTTCTATGCCGTTAATGTGCCGAATTATCTCATCCTTTAGCTCTTGAATTGTTGCTGGCTTATCGACGTACACCTTTTCTTTCAAATAACCCCAAAGAAAGAAGTCCAACGGTGTCAAATCACATGATCTTGGCGGCCAATTGACATCGCCACCACGTGAGATAACACGGCCATTGAATTTGTCGCGCAAAATAGCCATTGTTTCGTTAGCTGTGTGGCAAGTGGCACCGTCCTGTTGAAACCACATATCGTCCACATCCATACCTTCCAATTCGTGCCATAAAAAGTTCGTTATCATCTCACGATAGCGAACACCATTCACAGTAACTGCCTGACCGGCCTCATTTTGGAAAAAATACGGCCCGATGATGCCGCCAGCCCATAAACCACACCAAACAGTCACTCTTTGTGGGTGCATTGGTTTTTCGACAATCACTCTTGGATAAGCATTCGCCCAAATGCGGCAATTCTGCTTATTGACGAATCCACTGAGGTGAAAATGTGCCTCATCACTGAAGATGATTTTCCTCGAAAATTGATCATCCACTGTTGCCATTTCTTGCCACCATTCTGACCATTGACGACGTTTTGTATGGTCAAGAGGCTTTAGTTCTTGAGTCAATTGCACCTTGTAAGCGTTTAAATGCAAGTCTTTATGCATAATGTTCATCAACGACGAGCGTGAGAGGTGCAATTGTTGGGCACGACGACGAGTTGAAGTGGATGGCTCCTCAGCCACACTATCGCGAACAGCAGCAATATTTTCTGCAGTACGAGCTGTACGAGCATGCACTGGTCTTTTCAAATCTCCTACAGACCCGGTTTGCTCAAATTTTTTCACGATTTTTCCGATTGTACGCACATTTGGACGATTAAATTGACCAAAAAAATCACGAAGTGCACGATATGCATTTTGATTTGAACGCCCATTTTCATAATAAGCCTGAATAACTTTAACACGTTGCTCCATTGTGTATCTTTCCATGGTTCAAATTGAGTAAGTCTGAAATTGAAAAAAGTCAAATGAAATGCAGTAAAAAACTTGACGTTTAGGTGTGGTTCACATTCAACATCGGCCCATACAATTTAACCACCCATATATATATATATATATATATATATATATATATATATATATATATATATATATATATATATATATATATATATATATATATATATATATATATATATATATATATATATATATATATATATATATATATATATATATATATATATATATATATATATTATATATA
>SEYY01005074.1:317500-320000 GCA_009176605.1 Armadillidium nasatum | reverse complement strand
AAAAAATAAATAAATAAATAAATAAAAAAAATGTTTACCCCGTTTTTTTTTAAATCCTTTTTTGTTGTTGTTCCTGTTTTCGCAAGCAGTATTCCTTTTCTTTTCTTTTTTTTTTTTCTTTCTTCATCATCATATCCTTCTATATCTTTTTTTTTCTCTTTCTTTTATTTCTTCTTCTTTTTTCCTTCTACTTATCTTTCATATCTTTTTTTTTTCCTTTTGACAAAAAAAAAAAAAAAAAAAAAAAAAAAAAAAAAAAAAAAAAAAAAAACCTTTCCTATTATTTTGTAAAAGATTTCAATTTAGGCGAGACCTTGGTGCAAATTTCTAATTAAATACTCGCCCCTTTCAATATTAAATCTGAGGAAGGAAAGGAAGGTCATTTCCAGTCCTTGTATTTGTATACAAAATAAATGTTAAATCCTGCACACAACTAATAAATCCTTCTCTCTGTAGGACTCTTTCCACTTGTCAATTAAAAAAAAAAAAAAAACAAATTATATCAATGCAAGACACGAGGTCACTGGGAAGTCTTCATCTAAGTCTTCACCAAAATCTTCACCTTCAAATAGATCTTCGATTTCATCAAAAGAAAACTTAGATATTTGATATCCTAATGATACAAACAAATGGATTTTAAAGTTGGTCTTTATTATTATTATTATTATCTTATTAGCATTGAAATATTTTTATTATTATTATTATTTTATCATCATTATTATTATTATTATCTTATTGGCATTAAAATATTTTTATTATTATTTTATAATTAATAATATTATTATTAGTATCTTATTGGCATTGAATTTTATTATTATTATTATTATTTAGTATTATTATTATTACAAAAAAAAAAAAAAAAAATATTTTATTATTTTATTATTATTATTATAATTATTATTATTATTATCAGAATTATTATTATTATTACTATTATTATTGTTATTATTACAGTTATTATTATTATCATTATTATTATTATTATTATTATTATTATTATTATTATTATTGTGTTAATTATTATTATTATAAATAATATAATTATTATTATATTATTTATAATAATTATATTTTTTATAATTATAATATAATTATTATTATCAATATTATTTTATTATTGTTATTATTATTACTAGCATTATTATTATCATTATTATTGTTAATTATTATATAGTAAAATTATTATCATTATTTTTATTATTATTTTTATTCATTTATTGTTCTTGAAATATTGATAAAAAAATATAAAACAATTTCAATAATCGATATTTTTAATTATATTATCGAATATTTTCCTTAATAGTTTTGTTTATTAAGAAATCGAATAAATATTATATGGATAAATATTAAATAATCGAATATCGATATCGATTTTAGCGATATTTTTGATGGTATGAAATGTGTATAATTTTTTTTTCTTTTTTTTTTTTTGCTCGAAATTGAGATAAAAAAAGATAAAAAAAAAAAAAAAAAAAAAAAAAAAAAAAAAAAAAAAAAAAGGTGAAAATAGGTTGAAAATATTCAAGAATAAAAAAAAAAAACAATAAAAAACGAAAAAAACAAGAAAAAAACAAAAAAAAGAAGAAAAAACTCGAGAAGCGCTCTCGAGTTTTATTTGTTTTTGAAATCCGGGAAACAATTTTTTTTTATTTTTTTATTTTTTTTATTTTTTTATCGCATAGTTTAGTCTGTATTTCAGGAAACATTATTCGGTTCTATTGATTGGTTTCCGATTTCTCGAACGAAGAACATCCTTCTATTTGTTCTAGAAAGTTGAGAATCTACGTAAGTACGTTTAAGGAATGTGTGTGTGTGTGTGTATTTTATCTCGTATACACGTACACATACAAAAAAACAAATACATACATGACCTTATTACAAGAGAACCAATATTTTATGCATATTTTTTTCCGTTTTGTTACCTTAATAATGGTTACAATTTATAAAAAACCAAACGTCAACCAATAACTTGAATAAATCTATACATATCTATCCTTAAAGATTATACTTGACACCTGTTGTCTTTAACCAAACAACTAAACAACCAAAAACTAAGCAACCAAACAACCTAACCACCAAACAACCAAACAACAAAGACTCGTGCATTTTCAAATTTTCCTTATCAAATGGTGATTAGGGAAATTTTTCACACCCATGAACCAAAAACCGTTTATCAATTAATTTTATTTATTTATTTTTAAATTTTTTAAATTTTTTTAAAGAAAGTGAAAGGTTGGTAACTCTTTAGCTGGTCAATTAAACCAAGAATCGAACCTTTTATAAATTGTTTCGACTAATCAGTGAATCGGTATTTAACATTTAACAGTTCACCACTGATATTTTAACTCTTTTCTTTATACGGTATTGCAATACTATACATACATACTATATATATATATATATATATATATATATATATATATATATATATATATATATATATATATATATATATATATATATATATATATATATATATATATATATATATATATATATA
>SEYY01005074.1:302500-310000 GCA_009176605.1 Armadillidium nasatum | reverse complement strand
CTTTAGGACAATTTTTGCAGTGCAGAGATGGAACAAAAAAAATGATGCAATAGTTCGACGTGAAGGAGATTAGATGAAGTCAATGAGAGTAGAAATGTTAATAAACAATAAAAAAAAAAAGGTAATCAATTCTTTCAGTGTTAAGTGCATGGAATCACTCCATATATATGACGCGTACTCCATACAGGGACGAACAACACCCCTATAAAGAACAAGCAATTGGAGTGGTGTGAAGGAGATCTAAAACTGCCTCTGAACACCCAACCCCTTAGAAATATATATATATATATATATATATATATATATATATATATATATATATATATATATATATATATATATATATATATATATATATATATATATATATATATATATATATATATATATATATATATATATATATATATATATATAGGTCAGACCACTTTAACATACTTAAATATTACAAAAACTACTGAACGTACGTTAAAAAGGATAACATTTTTGGAATCCTTGTCGAATGTTTGGTATGAAAATTGTAAAATAGTTGAAAATAAATTTAAAAAAATATATGTTTGTGTACGATAAGTGATGATCTAATGAACCTAATTCGACTTATTTAACCTGACGACCGAAGATGGCCACTGCATACAAGCCTAACTGATGTATCGCACCATATATATATATATATATATATATATATATATATATATATATATATATATATATATATATATATATATATATATATATATATATATATATATATATATATATATAATTCATGTTCAAACGATTTTTTTTTATGAAGTATCGATTATTTTATTTTATATTATTATTTAGTTTTCTTATGAACCCATTTCGACCTATTTAACCTGACGACCGGTGTTGCCGTGGTATACAGGCCTAACCTTTTGCTGAACCGTTGCCGTAAGATCATGCCTACAGCCATATAACACATATATTATTGACAGGTAGGCAGAGCGAAGAGATAGGGGCGATCCCGATATATCAAATCAAATATCGATATTTACAAATATCGACATTTGAGGATACTGATCTTGAATAAAACCATATATATATATATATATATATATATATATATATATATATATATATATATATATATATATATATATATATATATATATATATATATATATATATATATATATATATATATATATATATATATATATATATATATATATATATATATATATATATATATATATATATATATATATATATATATATATATATATATATATATATATATATATATATATATATATATATAAAAACTGTATCAGTATTTATTTATTTTATCGCTATATTTATCAGTCTCAATCTGGCCACCTTGAAGGAATAGTTCAAATTTTGACCACCAGATCAAAAAGCTCATTTTCATCAAAGAGAGAAAAAGCAAGTACACACTTCTTCTAGAAATTCTGAAGAATAAACATATTCGTTTTCAAAATTTATAATTGTATTTTGGTGTACTCGTGAATGATGCATCGTATTTCATCTTGTTATTATAAAAGTGAATAGCTTATCTTCCTAAGATCGAGACGCAATTTGTCTCCCTCTGACGAAAACATAAAATCAAATTCGTCAATAACTAATTGCTATAAAAGCTTGGACGTACACATACGAGGGAACATTCTTCGAACTGTGACGGAGAAGGAAATTTTCGCCAACAATTTAAATCGTCAAAATACAGTAACTGAAACTTATACGTTAACATCAGTTTCTGTTAAAGTTCCTTCGAGGTGTACGGCCATTTTGAGACTTTTCTTATTATTATTATTTATATTTCGCGGTGTGCGATATAAATGAACATTTGAATTTTGCACTGCCCCTTGTGAGGAGTAGGGAAGACAAACCCCTAATTTTCATAATATATATATTTCACATCTTTTACAATTTTTTACTCAGCGAAATTTGTTATTCCAATTTCGAGAAATTTATTTAAAAAAAAAAGAGACCATGCCAGACGCACGATTCTTTCAACCGCAATAAAAAAGTAAAATTTACTTAGTAATAAAATTATTATAAGAATGAATTTTTTTATTTCCCAATTTTTCATAATCAAAATTTGCTATGGATTTCAAAAATATAATCCTTTTTAATGTACGTTTAGTAGTTTTTGTAATATTTAAGTATGTTAAGGTGCAGTCTGGCCATATATATATTATATATATATATATATATATATATATATATATATATATATATATATATATATATATATATATATCTATATATATATATATATATATATATATATATATATATATATATATATATATATATATATATATATATATATATATATATATATATATATATATATATATATATATATATATATATATATATATATACTTTTAAAACACTTGAATAAATTGGAAAAGTTTTCTATAAATTTTAAAATCATGAAACACTTGTTTTCTTTTCTTCCTTCGCAGTCAGATTTTCAGCTTTTAAATAATAAATGAAACTCCTAGATTATAATACGCACACACACACACATATATATAATAAATAAAATAAATAAATAAATAAATAAATAAATAAATAAATAATAAATAAATAAATAAATAAATAAATAAATAAATAAATAAATAAATAAATAAATAAATAAATAAATAAATAAATAAATAAATAAATAAATAAATAAATAAATAAATAAATAAATATAATAAATAAATATAATATAAATATATATATATATATATATATATATATATATATATATATATATATATATATATATATATATATATATATATATATATATATATATATATATATATATATATATATATATATATATTTATATATATTATATTATTTAAAATAAACATTTTCCGTAAATATTTTTAATTTCTTTTTAGAAGTTTGATGAAGTTAATAATAATTGAATTTAGATTACAAGTTAAATAAATATAATTCCTTCTAAGATTAGGTAAATAAAACATAATATGCTAAAGCTTACATTTATTTAATTCAAAAGTTAATTTATTTTCCTTAAAAATTAAATAATTTGATTTCTCTTTTAATCTCTTTTCGTATTTTTCAAGTAACAATTCGTTTTAAAAAAGTAGAACAAATTTCATTGACTTTTTCAAGAGAAATAAACCCATTAGTTCCCATGAAGCTCACAATTTAACTGTTCTTCATTAACATGAACAAAGTTATTGTTCAAACATAGTAAGCACATTTTGTTTTTAATAGAATCTTCATAAAAAGAACGCAATTGTTCGGTAAATTCTATAAATTTTTCCTTTTTGGACGAACATAAAATAAATATATTTCCTTTTACCTAAAAAATCTGTGACATTTTCTAAATCCAAAGACATTCTAGCAATTTCAGACAACCTTCCCAATAATATTTCTCTCTTAATATCTGTTATTCTCTCGTAGAAATAACCACAAAATTTTAAAAGTTGGTCAAACCAGCCTGGTTGCCTGTATTTGAAGAAGGGTGAATATACAATATTTTGTTTCCATTCTTCAATGTTTTCATTATTTTTCAAGAACCATTTTAAAAGCTCATTTAGAAAAGAAAATGGAGTTTCACCCTTCAATTCTATAAAAAAATGTTCTACTCTATCAGAACGAGTCCACCGATGAAAAATTTCACTCTTAAAATCGTCAATTTCATTACTTCCAACAACCCATTTAAAGAACTCTTCAAAAAAGTTTATGCTTTGCTTCGACATTAATAAAGCGAAATTTTTAAATGTAAAATCTTTTTTAAATGTCTGTAAAATTTCTTGGTCTAAATTCAAACTCTTTAAAAACAAATCAGCCAGTCTAAAATTATTATGAAACCGTATCAAAATAAAACAGATTCCTTTTCCTTGACTCAGCAAAATTTTCTTTCTGTAAATTGAATTTGCACTTTTTAAAATTAAATTAATATTGGCCAAATCATCGTTTGTAAAATTCGGTAACATAAATATCATTTGTACTAAGTTACTATCAGTATCATCTAATTCCCCACATTCAGCGCGTATAATCTGTTCCTTCAGGTTAACTGGAGTCTTAATCCAAAAATCTCTTAACAGCAAACGATAATTATAAGATTGACATGTATATTGGTCACTAATAAGCGAAGTAATTTGATACACTATTTTATTATATTCCTTTACACCAAAATTTTCAAAGAATATATGTGTAAAATCCATTATTTCACTCTTTGAGGCTGGTTTAATATTTCAACCTGGAACTCTTGAAGTTTAATGAAAAATTCTTGCAAATATAAAAATATAAATAAAATTATATTATATATATATATATATATATATATATATATATATATATATATATATATATATATATATATATATATATATATTAATATATTTTAATTTTTTTTTTTTTTTTTTTTTTTCTTTAATATATCAAAAATATGAAGGCAAAATGGTCTGAAATCAAATTTTTTTTTTTCAGTTAATTGAGGCTTGGAAAATGATTTTGTATACTAAAAATACCAAAAGATTAAAACCAAAAATTAACTAAGTAATAACTACCACAATTTAATAACATCATACGACGTTAATGGTATATAACGGTATATAATGGTATATTTGGCTTTGCAGTTTGCACTACCAGCTTGCTGCATCATCGTCAGAGGGAATCGTACAAAATTTTATAGCTATTTGAGAGGTTAAAAAAAATTTAAGTTTTAAATATATGGAAATTAAGAAACCAAAATATGAAATAAAGTAAACTAGGTATTTTCAATTGTTTTAAACCATTTTTTTTATATTATCACATTTTGAAAGGGCCATTATTTGCTAGGTTAAGTCAATTTCTGACTGTTAGGTGTATTTTTAGCCTTTAAGTCTAGGTTAGGTTAAGCCAAACTAGTTTGATAACCTTACCTGGACTTGAAGGGAAAAAGTATACTTAATGGCCAGGAAGTTGGCCGAACCGAACAAATGCTGGGTCTCTGCCATTAATATTAGATAACGGGTAAAATATGTAAATAAAGGGAAAAATGTTTTCATTACTTCAATTAGCTAATTCAGTTTACTTCATAAAAATTTTTTATAGTTTAATATATTTAATTTTTTTTATTTTTTTATTTTTTTATTTTTTTTTAATATTTTTTTTGTACCTTTTTATTAGCTTTGAAATAGCCATAAAATTTCACATGATTTCTCTCTTATACTGATGCAGCAACTTGGTAGTGTAAAGGCTAATGATAATAATTAAAGTCGTATGATGTGTTGTTAAATGAGTGTAGGTGTTATAAAAATTATTATTTTGGTGTTTTTAGTGTACACAAAGTGTATAATTGGGCATAGTTTTATTTTTATCTTTGCATGAATGAACTGATAACTAGGGATAGGATAGACCTAGTCTTTCATGCATGTATTAGTATTGATATTATTTTTATATGGACTGGGACAGTCTCGATAGGCCCTTGTGGCTTCTTACTGTCTCTATTTTCCTATGTTCCTATGTACTAAATTGTTTTTCACGCCTCAAGTAAACGAAAAAAATTTATTTCAGACCATTTCATTTTTGTATTTTCATATATTAAGAAAAAAAAAATATATATGTATATACATATATATATATATATATATATATATATATATATATATATATATATATATATATATATATATATATATATATATATATATATATATATATATATATATATATATATATATATATATATATATATATATATATATATATATATATATATATATATATATATATATAGCCACACAGATAAAAATATATCAATATTCTGAAGTTTGTTAGGTCTGTCACCTCTTCATAGACAGACTTCACTGCCTAGAAGTTTTGTCACAAATTGTTTTTTAAACAGTAGAGTGAAATTAAACGGGGAATTCAAGAATGCGATAGATAAATATATAAGGTTTTAGAAGATCTTTGGATTTTCTTATAAAACTAATTGTTGACAGATTTGAGTAGAATATATTTGTCCATAGTCATCAGGGTAATACAATTTGTTTTATTATAAATAATAAAAATATTACTTTATACAAATTAAATTAATATATTCTGATTAGATATTTAAAAATAATTCCAGAGTCATATCACATGTTTCATACATTTATTTCAAAATAGTACATTTTCAGATTATGATGTTGCTTATAGTTTTCGCATTATATATACCGTATATAATTATTTGATAATTTAAATGTTACAGTAGTTGAAAATAGCTTTTTAAAAGATGAATAATTTGTCTTTTTTTAACTCAATTTAGAAGTGTAAACTACTTTAAATTTTTTAACTATGTAATTATCAAATATTTTTGCAAGGTCATCTGGCATTGTAAGCAAGGTTTGATATTTAATATTGAAAATTTAGTATTTGTTGTAGTACTTATAAATTATTTGACTAATTTTTCCAGTTAGCGGTCTTGACTCCCTATTTTTGAATCCATTTCCTGCCAAATAGTCTTTGACTTCAGCTGTATAAAACTATTGGAGCGGAATATATACATTGACATATAAATACCTGGAGTAATAATGCATACTTTTTTTACAGGCTTTAATTTAAAATTTAAAAAATATTTTTCTATATTTAGTTGAATTTAAAGAAATTATTGGAAAATGACTTCTATTAGACGAAAACCAACAGTTCTTGGAAATCGACGGAATACAGTTGAACAAGAGAGAGAACAGTTTCATAGAAATCAGGTTTGTATTTTGAAATAAAAAATGTGAAATATCTTACTTACATGTACTCTTAGTAGAATATAAAGGCCCATTGGTGATTCTAATTTTTTTTTTTTTTTTTTTTTTTTTTTTTTTTTTTTTTTTTTTTTTTGTAAATCAATTCAAGTTAGACTTAAATTTTTTTGTTTTGCTTTTATTTTAAATAACAAGATTTGGTAGTGAGTACTGTTACTCTATAGTATTGGTTCTTTTCATTTTTAACAGGAAGCAAGTTTTCGTAAAGCAATTAGTGATGAAGAGATACCATTGAAAATGAAGCATGTTAGAAACCTTATTATCGGCACACACACAGATAAAAATGCATCTATATTCTGGGGTTTGGTAGCCTTGTCACCTCCTCTTCATACAGACATCACTGCCTGGAAGTTTTGTCATACATTACATCTTCTCTTGCGAGATGGTCATCCTAATGTTATTAGAGATTCTCTTCAACACATTGGCAGACTGAAATCATTAGGAGAACACTATGTATGTATTTTTCTATTTACTTCTTAGTTATGAATCTTTCTTGGTAGTAGAGTCAAACTAAGTGTTATTCTTTTAATTACAAATACTCAGTTTTGTCATATAGTAACAAATATATTTAACACTTGTCGGTTAAAATGGATAAAACAGTTTTAAGAAATAATGAAAATAAAAGAGAAAAAGAAGGATTTTTATTAAATGGTTAATATAATCACTATTGTTCTTTATACATTGATAAAAATGTCCACCATTGTTCTTTATATGTTGTCACAAATCTGATCATCATTGAAAGTAAAATAGTAATAATAGTAGTAGT
>SEYY01005074.1:252500-295000 GCA_009176605.1 Armadillidium nasatum | reverse complement strand
TTGTTGAGAGGAAGATGTAAAGAAGTTGAATTTTTTAAAGAGTTGAATTTCACAAGGTTGAGGTGACCCGACATGGAAATCACATCCAAATCATCAAGAATAGAATAAGAAAGATAAAGTTGAGAAATAACTCTAGATGCAAACGAAGGTGCAGATTTGAAATGAGTAGAATTGAGTAATGGGTATAAAAATGTACAAAAATGAACAGATTTGAAAGTAGAGCTGAGAATATCATTGATAAAAAGTTAAAATAAAGTTGGAGATAGAACAGAACCTTGAGGAATACCACAATTAAAAGTAAATTAGGAAGAGTACTTTTTATTCATAATTTACCTTAATTGTATTCATGTATATTTTACTATATTGTTTACAATAATTCAAGAATTTAGGAATGAATATCAATTGTATATATATAATTTTGCATGTTAATGAGTACAATTGATCTTAATTCTACTGAGTACTGCTGTGTGTTGACCTACTGTAAACTCAGACAGGTAATTTGAAAAGGAATTTCTTTCTGAGGGTATGAAGATAATATATATTATAACCTTATTTTTTATTAAAAAGTTCACACCTTCAGTTCACTCCTATTCAAGGAGGAGGGAAATTTTCTGGGTAGTTTCTTCCTTTGTATCAGCATGAGATCGAAAATGCACCTTTAGGCACGTCAGTCAATCACACTACTCTTAATCCAAGGAGTTTATTCTAAAGTATAAACTTTATTGAAGCCATGATACACTAAAATTGTTGGAAGAGCTTTAGTGTGCTTCAGGCAAGATTCAAAGGAAGAACGTATCTTCTCAGACAATGTCAACGCTCTTAAAAAATACTAACACTTCTGCTGTTACTCTTACTATTTAATACTTTTCTTTCTTCTTATAGGAAAAAGAATCATTAGAGGAGAAACTAAATTTACTTACCAAAGAAAAAGATGATTTAGAAACAGAAAAGAAAAGTCTGGAGAAGACGCTGCAGGAGGTTGAATGAGAATATGAGTCAGAGAATAAATGAATTAGAATCAGAGGTAAGTTATTTTAGCCCTAATAAAAATAGTGATGATGTCATTGTATTCCAATAATTTGGAGTATAAATTGACGTGCTGTTTAATTCTAGATTCTAATTTCAGATATCACTAAGTTGTTTATTACTATATGATTATGTATAATTAATTTTATCATTATTATTATTATTCCTATGACTTTTGCACCTGAAGGAAATATTTTCATTATATAAAAGGAGCTGTTGGTTATTAACTGCTTTTTAATTAAATTAGAATACTTATAAGTACGTATAGTACTTACCATATGGTTTATTAAGTATTTTTTAATATATATTAAAACTTAGTGTATCTTCCATCAGGAAGGACTTAACAGATTTGTGAGTAGTTTATGTATGCACTGTGTTTTATAGATTCTTTATATTTTTCCATAATCTATGAATACCTAAGATGTGATTACTGATAACCAGAATTGTCACATTTGGTATTTAAATAACTACTTAGGTGAGAACAAGATGCTATATATATTATACATCTCTTCACTATACTTTAGTTTAAAGATTTTCTCCTCCGCTATCTCAAGGGTATGATGAATTAAAATATATTTACACTAAAACACTAGGTGATCTATTTTTTTTCTTGCAATATCAATAATAATTTTTTGGCATTTTTGCTTAAGAGTTATTTTTGTTTAAGTCTCTCTTTACATTTTGCATTCGAATATCTGTGTCATTCCAATATGTTCTGTTTGTTCAGCAAAGGAACGAAACTTGATAATGGGTCTGATCAGTTCACTATTAACACTGCAAAGATATTAAAGCAATGGAGTTACGCCCACCTCTGTCTCTGAGATTCATTTCTCATTGCATCTTTGTTAAAATTTAATTAGATGTACTTCAGTGGTGGTGTTGGCTCACTTTGTGTGAAACTTGATTGTAATGGGACACCCGATTCAAATTACGGTTGATGTCTTTTGAGAGTAATTGTTATTCGTCTATTAAGTTGACTGGCGAGAACTGTAGACAAGTGATACTTGATATGGGTATACAAAGAAAGGGAAATTTAAATGCAGTGTCTTTTTGCAAATAAGATATGCAACAAATGTAGTCTTGATGGTCCAACATTCTCACTTCCCATTTTAGAACTAAAAGGGTGTTGTAAAAGTGTACTACTGTTTCTGCTTAAAAGATAAATTAAGATAAATTTCTTTCTTTTTCTCTGCTACCTTTCCTGATTTCGAAAAGCGCGTTGCCCTCCTCGGTGAAGTGACAACCATGGAATCCAGTGTGGAAGAAAAGGACCTTGAGATCGTGGCCCTCAAGGAAGGTTTGATCGAACTCAAGGAATACCTTGAGTCTCAGATGCAGGAGGTGTCCAACGAGGTACTTGTTGCTCTGTGTGTATTTGTTTAAAAGATCCAAGAGCAATTTCTTAAAGCCTTTAATATTTGTACTTGTTTTTTACTTGTTAGAAACTCATCGTGGAGTATATATATATATATATATATATATATATATATATATATATATATATATATATATATATATATATATATATATATATATATATATATATTATATATATGGTTATTTTTATGGTTAATTTCCAGAGTAGTTTTTTTTTTTCTTCCCCCCCGAACCCCTATCTAAATCCTAAGAATTTCAAATTAAATTATTATTATTATTATTATTATTATTATTATATTATTGCCTGGAAAGCATAATTTGTTTATGTGGGATATTTTTAATATACATAAATACATTATATTTTTTTTTAAAAAAAATGCGTTCTTTTATTTTAATAAGCAGATTAAACCTTATCAAAAATATACATTGTTAAATTTAACATTTAAATCCCAGTTGAACTATTTAATTCTTATCAATTGGATATATATATATATATATATATATATATATATATATATATATATATAATATATAATATATATATATATATAAATATATAATATATATATATATAAAAAATATATTATTTAATATATAATATATATATATATATTATTATATATATATATATATATATATATATATATATATATATATATATTATATATATATATATATATATATATATATATATATATATATTATATATATATATATATATATATTTTTTTTTTTTTTTTTTTTTTTTTTTTTTTTTTTTTTTTTTTTTTTATTATTTTTTTTTTTTTTATTAATTATTATTATTATATTATTATTATTATATTATTATTATTATTATTATTATTAATTTAAAAAAAAAAAAATTCTTTGCTATATTTTTTATTTATTTTTTTTTAATACTTTATTTAATTTAATTTTTAATTTTTAATATATAAAAAAAAATAAAATAAATAAAATAAATCAAAAAAGGTAACCAGGCTTAATAAATGTGTGGATGAAGCTACTGCAGAGAAAGCCAAACTCGAGACCGAGCTTAAGGGCTTGGAGGAAATACGAAGCGACCTTTTGTTGACAAGAGAAATAGTGAAGAGGTATATTATAACATATGAATAATAATGATAAGATAATTATAATAATGATAATTATAATAATAATAATAATGATAATGATAAAGATATCCAGATTGAGGAAGGAACTTGTATCAAGTACAGAAGGAGGGGAAAAGTTGGAAGAGGAGATTAGTAGTCTCCAAAATACTGTAGAGCACCTTAAGTATGAGATACAAGAAACTACTAATAAATATGAAGCTCAGGTGGGTTGTGTGTGGGGTAAAAGGGATCTGTTAAATTTATCATATGATTTCAAAATGGTTTTTAAATATAATTTTATTTTTTATTATTTTTGTTTACTTATGCAAGATGAAATTATTATCTGAAAAATGTTGTGAAATTGAGAAATTGAACAGCGAGTCGAGGAATGAAAATAACGACTTGAAACAGACAATTTCGAGTCTTACTGTAAACTTGGAAACAAATAAAATGAATTTCGAGGCCGAGGTAACGTTTTTGTATTCAAATGGGAAACTACCCCAAAATTAATGTGGGAGGGATTGTATTTTTTTGTATTGGGAATTTTTTATATGAGTTACAGAATTTTTTTTGTTTTATTTGTTTTATCTTTATGGTTTTTACCATTAAGTAATGCTTTCATGTTGGGGAATTAGCATTTTATTTTAACGATATTGCAATTGTAAGTTTTATTTGTCTATTGTCAATGGAATCGAAGATCCTTCAGGATTCTTGACATCACAGAAGGTCTTCGATCATTTTCACTTTGTCTTATATACCGTGAACTTACAGTAAAAAGGTATTAAGTCCCAAAAAGTGGTTTCGAGATAGATCAATTTTAAAGTTTGATGAAAACATTCTGTGTGTGTGTAATAGACTTAAGAATTTGTGATGAATTCATCCCTAAGGAACTATAAGTAGTAGGACTTTGTTCCTTTTCCTATGCATAGAGCACAATTTGTTCTACTTACTACCATTAATAACTACCATTTTTCCATTATTGGTCATCCCTTTTCCTTGTAAGCCTACGATATACGCTGCGGTTTCAAAATTGAATTTCAATAATTTCTGTATTAAAATTATTTAAAATTTTTTGTATATTTTAATTAAAATTTTTTTTTTTTTTTATTATGGTATTACGTTTAATTATGTATAAGTACTGTGTATTATTATTATGTATATATGTACTTTTTTTTATCTTAGGAAGAAAAATTTATAACTTTTATTTTTTTGAATTTATATTTATTTAAAATTTGTTATTGTCTGTGATTATAATCACATAATTATGTTTTGACATTTTTCGATAAGGTTGTCATTTTTTTTAATTTATTTATTTATTTCAATGGATTTAAAAATTATAAAATTAATTGTAATATTTTATATTTAAATGTAATCATTCCTTTTATATGAGAGCTTAAAACAGTGGTAATATTTTCAAGTAATAATAATAATAATAATAATAATAATAAAAGGTATCCAGATTGAGAAAGGAACTTGTGTCTAGCTCAGAAGGAGGTGAAAAACTGGAGAAGGAGATTAATTATCTACAAGAAACTATGAAGATTCTTCGCGAAGAGAAAGACAAGGATTATTGCCAAAGATGAAACCCAGGTTGGTTTTTTTGTGTGGACCATTTTTGGTAAAACTGGAAATTAAAAAGATATTTCTGTTAAATTTAAAAAAAAAAAAATCGGGAAAGGTAAATAAATATTCGCTTTTAAAGTTTTAAAATTTGAAAAGTGAATTTAGGTTTAAACCAAGGCTGTAGAATTCGAATAGGTTTCTTTGAATCATGGAATTAGTTTAATTTTGGTAAGTTAGAATCAGAATCAGATTTAAAGACTTTGTTAGAATTGGAGCAGAGTTTGAAAATCTCGTATTTGTAAATAGTCAGAATCTGAATTAGAATCGGAAATGGTACTGGAACTGAACTTGAATTGGGACTAGAAATGATACTGGAATTGGATCTAAGAACTAGAACTGGTACGAAACTGGAATTGGAACCAATTGGAACTGGATCCAAAAATAGAACTGGAATTGGTATTCAAACTGGAACCGAAATCGGATTATTTCATAACTGATTCCATAACCCTTCTGGTTTTAACTTTTATTTACATTTAATAACTTTATATATTTATGTTTTTGAAAGATAAAAAGTTTAGAAGAAAAATGTGTTGACCTTGAAAAGTTGAACAAAGAGTCCAGGAGTGAAAATGACGCCTTGAAGAATTCGATTAAGGAGGTTACTGAAATTTTGCAAAGAAATAAGGAAAATTTTGAATTGGAGGTAACAGGAAATTTTCCATAATTTTATTTTCGATTTTTTTGGGGGGAATTATTTGAGGAAATAATTTTATAAAATCTTTTGTAACTAATAGTTTAATGGATATTTTAATACTGAACGCGTTTGCTGCTTACAAAAAAATTGTTTTTTAATTTTGTGAATTTTTTTTTTAATTTATTTTTTTTGTTTATAGTTTTAAATCAGCAAGAGTTTGATATAAATATAAATACATTATTTGTATTGAAGTTATGATTTTTTTGTATTGTTAATAATAATAATATAAATAATAATGAAAGTAATAATAATAATATAGAAAACCAAGTTAAAAAAAGACTTGTCAGTAAGTAGGGGAGAAGGTGAAAAGATGGAGACGATAATAAACAATCTTCGAGATGACCTGAAAAATCTTCACGAAGAGAAAAAGGAAATTATTGCAAAAGATGAAACACAGGTTAGTATTGCGGGGTGATTGGTAACCCTGAAAGAAACTGAAAACGCGAAGAAGTTTGCAATAAGAACTTATAAAAATTTTTTTGCATTTAACTTTTATGTAAAATTTTGTTTCGTTTTATGAAAGATAAAATTACTACACGAAAAGTGCGATGACCTTGAAAAGGTAAACAATAAATCGAAGACCGAGAATACCACCTTGAAGAAGTCCGTTTCGGATCTAACTCGGACGTTGCAGGAAACTAAAGAAACTTTCCAATTGGAGGTAACAGTTTTGTGGTAACCATAAAATTTGTTGGAATAAATTGTTGGTGTTATGTTGTATTGATTAATTTTGTATCAAACCTGTTGGAGTTTTTACAAAGATTTTTTTTCTTTTTCTTTTTTTTATGAATACAATAGGTATAATATTTTGAATTATTAAATTATTTTAATTATAAAAGTAATTATGATGATGATAATGATGTTAATGTTTTAAGATGATGTTGTCATCATTTTTTTTTCATTCTTATTGTAAATTTATCAAATTGTCTTTTAAATTACTTTACTCAGAGAGGTATATACCTTAGAAAGTTCCCCCCTCGAATGTGAACTAATATATATATATATATATATATATATATATATATATATATATATATATATATATATATATATAATATATATATATATATATATATATATATTATATATATTATATATATATTTTTTTTTTTTTTTTTTTTTTTATTATTTTACTAAATTAAGTTGAAGTAATTTGTTTTTTTAATGTAATTAATAATATAATAATAATAATAATAATGATAGTTATAATAATAATAGATAACCAAGTTAAAGAAAGACCTTTCAGTAAGTAGAGAAGAAGGTGAAAAGATGGAGATGATGATAAAGAAATCTTCAAGGTGATTTGAAGAACTTGCAAGAAGAAAAAGAAGAAATTATCACCAAAGATGAAACTGAGGTTGGTTTGGTGGTTGATTGGTAACCTTGGATTGAAATGAAGTACAAAGAAGATTGACATAATAGCGATTAAATTATATATTTTTTTTTATTAAATTTAAATGCAAATTTATTTCGTTTTATGAAAGATAAAATTACTTCATGAAAAATGTGATGACCTTGAAAAGGTGAACAATGAATCTAGGAACGAAAATACCGCCTTGAAGAAGTCTGTTTCGGATCTTACTCAGATATTGCAGGAAAATAAAGAAAATTTCCAATCGGAGGTGATGTTTTTGTTTAAAGATGTTTGTATTGTCATCTTTAGGGATGTTTTGTATCATTGTATTGTCATCTTTAGGATGTTTTGTATCATTGTATTGTCATCTTTGAGATACTTTGTATTAAATCAATTTTTATTTGTATTTTGTGTTTTGAACATTTTTGAATTTTTACAAGTGAATTTTCTTATATTTGAATACTTCGTAATAACAACAGTTTTATTATTATTATTATAATTATTATTGTTATTTATTGCATTTTAGTTGTAAATTTATTGGTATCATTGTAAATTAAATATATATTTATATATGGTTATTTTATAATATTCTTATCTTTATAATACTTTTATTTAATATGAAATAATCATGCTTTAAAAATAATAATAATAATAATAATAATAATTAATAGATAACCAAGTTAGAGAGAGACCTTTCAGTAAGTAGAGAAGAAGGTGAAAAGATGGAGATGATGATAAGAAACCTTCAAGGTGATTTGAAGAACTTGCAAGAAGAAAAAGATGAAATTATCACCAAAGATGAAACTGAGGTTGGTTTGATGGATGATTGGTAACCTTGGATAGAAATGAAGTATAAAGAAGATTGAAATAACACAACAAAATTATAAAATATATTTATTTGCAAATAATTTTTGTAAAAATTTGTTTCATTTTATAAAAGATAAAATTACTTCATAAAAAATGCGACGACCTTGAAACTGTGAACTATGAAGCTAGGATCCAAAATACTGCCTTGAAGAAATCCGTGTCAGACCTTACTCGTAAATTGCAGGAAAATAAAGAAAATTCCCTATTGGAGGTGATGGAATTTTTTTTTTTTTTTGGGGGGGGGGGAAGGGGAATATTTATGAATGTTTTATATAAGTATCTTTACTTATTTATTGAGGAACCTATTTTAATATTTGTGTGGAAAATATGGTTAAACTTTTTTTTTTTTTTACAAGGACATTTGTTTTAATTTGTTTTGTTTACGTACAGATAATTCAAATATTTTTAATACTTTGACTTTTTTTTTAATTTATTTATATTTATTTTTTTTTTTTTTTTTTTTTATTTTTTTTTACTTTTAAAAAGTATATAATGATAACTAATGATGTTAATGTGTTGGCGTTGCTGTCATCTGAAATAGCTTGCTATATATATATATATATATATATATTATATATATATATATATATATATATATATATATATATATATATATATATATAATATATATATATATTATATATATATATATATATATATATATATATATATATATTATATATATATATATATATATATATATATATACTATATATATAATATAATAAAAAAATTGTAAAATCCAAAAAAATTAAAAATTTAATATAATAATAATAATAATAATAATAATAATAGATAACCAGGTTAAAGAAAGGTCTGTCAATAAGTAGAGAAGAAGGAGAAAAGATGGAGACGATGATAAAGAACCTACAACTTGATCTAAAAAATCTTCAAGAAGAAAAAGAAAAAATTGTTGAAAAAGATAAAATTCAGGTTGGTTTGGTGTGGATGTTTGGTAACCTTAAAATGTTGTGGTAATCTTTGGGTAAAAAGATTTTAAAAAAACTCAATTTTTATTCGAAGTTTTTGTTATTTTATGTAATTAGTTTTTTATTTTAAATTTTATTTTTCTCTCGTATATGAAGATAAATTTATTATCGGAAAAATGTAATGACCTTGAACAACGGCTACAAAGAATGTAGGAACGAAAATAATACCTTGAAGAATACCGTTTTGGAAATATCGCAAAAATTGGATAAAAATAAAGAAAATTATGAATTACAGGTGACTGGTTTTCTTTGGTCTAAGAAAATAAAAATTTTATTATAAAATGTTATATATAACTATATGTATATGTGTGTTATGTATAACTCTGTAAACATTTGTATATATAAGTTATGTATTTGTTTTTGTTTTTTTATATAAAAAGTTTTAATTTAAATTGTGGGTAAAATTTGAGGTAATTTTTTAAAAGTATTTTCGTTTTTTTTTTTTTTTTTAATTTTTTTTTTTTTTTTTAAATTTTTTTTTTTTTTAATTTTTTTTTTTTTTTTAATTTTTTTTTTTTTTTTTTTTTTAATATTTTTATTTTAATTGTTTATTATTTTTTGTGGATAAAGGTTCCCATTTTTTTTTAAATTGTAATCTACTTTAAGTATTTTCATAATAAAATGTTAAAAAAAATAATTTTAATTTTATTTTTTTTAATTTTTATTTTTTATAATTTTATTTTAATTATTCATTGAAAATTTTTTTTATTGATATATTTCAATATAATTAATATTATAATAATTAATAATTATATAATAATAATAATAATAATAATAATAATAATAATAATAATAATGAAGGTTTCAAGATTGACTAAGGAGCTTGCATCGAGTACAGACGAAGGGAGAATTTTGAAGGAGGAGATGAGTAGCCTCCAGAAAAGTAATAAGGGCCTCAAGAATGAAAAGCAGGAACTTACCTTTGAATACGAAGCTCAGGTTGGTTGGGGTGCAAGGGTGGAAGTGGGAAAGGGGCTGTGGAGGAGATTTCATTAATCGAAATATTTTTTTAATTTGATCTTTTATAGTAGGTCTTCCTGCCCATTTAAGTCTTTTTTCTTTTATAATGAAGGTTAAATTACTTCGTGGAAAATGTGGTGACCTTGAAAGGATGAACAGGAAATGGAGTGGTGAAAATAACACCTTGAAGCAAAACATTTTGGATCTTACTCAAAAATCTCTAAAAAATAAGGAGAACCACAAGATGGAGGTGAACTGCTTGTATTGAGTCTTAGTACCTCTTGGTTCATTGTGGGGTTCTCATCGAAGTGTGTTTAGATAATTAATATAATTTTTTTTTCCAGGTTTCTGTGGGGTACATTGCTTAATGATGGCTTTGTATTCAAAACTTTTTTGCAAGACTTTAAGAAGAATAGAACTGTTGGTATTTCGTAGACGTGTTTTTTGTTTTATTAAAATGTCTTTTTTTTTAGTTTTGTCTAAAATGTTACATTTTATTGTTGTTGTTGTGTTGTCAGTTTGAATATATGGTTGTTTGTAGTGTCATTGGGAGGTATTCTTCCGTTTTCCTTTTAAATTTCTTTCGCAGTTGGCTTTCTAAGTTACTCATATATGCATATATAGTCGCACACCCACCCACAAACACCTACACCTACACACACATTTTTAACGTTACGTGTTAGGAAAATGGAAGTCTCATATTATGGTAACCACTATATATTATAAGGTTTACTAGTTACTAGTTCCTTTTTTATTGTATTTTTTGAAATCAGTACCAAGATAAACAATAAGAAAACTAATATAATAAGTGTCTACTTATATATATATATATAATATATATATATTATATTATATATATATATATATATATAATATATATATATATATATATATATATATATATATATATATATATATATATATATATATATATATATATATATATATATATATATATATATATATATATATATATATATAAGCTGGCAAATGCTCAATCAGAGATGTCGGATAACCTGGAGAAGTGTGTATCTTCAGCAGTTGACGGAAGTATTCTTGTGCATCGTCTTCTCTCTCTCTCATTTTGATTCTGAAGCTCACAGGGTAATTAAGGCCACACCAGGTTCGTATTGGTATTGTTTTGGTATGATATTTGGGTAAGTTTTAGTGATACTCTGTAGTTAATGTTTAAAAGGATGAGTATTTGTAGTGGATACTGTGGGGAGATTATCGTTGTAGTTTTATTTTTGTCCTATTTTGCTAGTTTGTTTTAGGATCTCTAGTTAAATTATTGATTTTTTATTAGGTTTTATTTAGTAACTTTTATTTTTTATTAAATTTTTTTATATTATCAATCTTAATATTGTTTTTTTTTTTTATTTACGATTAGAACCTATTAAATAACTTTGTTAAATTTTCCCACAGAATATACTCTATTATACAAAGAACCCATAAAGGAGGGTACCTATTAAATAACTTTGTTAAATTTTCCCACAGAATATACTTCTATTGTACAAAGAACCCATAAAGGAGAGCATCAACTCTCTCTCATCTAGTTACAAAACATTTTACACAAACCCCAAAGCAGCACATCAGCTGGTTAAAAGTATAGAAGTCCTTGGAACAAGATTGGCAAGTTTTCTCCTGTATGGGAAAGCATGCTCTCACGCATCACCAAACATCGATATTGCTGAAAGTGAGTATCCAATTAATATTATTTCATTGGTTTTTCCTACTAATGTTTATGTTAGAGAAAAGATGTTTCCCCCCCCCCCCATTCTATATGTAAATTTTTTGTTTCTTTTTATTATCACTTCCCTTATTAAGTGTTAATTTTTAACATTGTTTTCTTGGTTTTCTTCATTATTACACCCTATTCGGTTATTCTTTTTGTTTATTCTACTATTAAGGAAGCTATTTTTTCTTATATATCCAGATTTTAACATCATCTTAAGCCTTGATGTCTTTTTTCAGCTGCTTCTCTTGGAGCTTTATTGTTAATTTTATGTAGTCCTTTTGCAACTATATTAATTATTTCAGTATTCTCATACTGTTTTCCATTTTTTTTTATCAAGTTTCTCTGTATGAGGAAGGATTCTAACTCAGTCTGATTACTTTCCTATATTTCTTTTCTTTTTCTCTTCTCTCTTTCTCACTCGTAATCTTCTGTCGTCCTTTACTCTGATGCCATCTCCAATTTGTACATACAATTCGAAATTTTCGATTTGTTCTACATTTCAATTTCTTTCTTCAGGAATATCTGAAGCCAGATATTTTAACCTGGCAACCTTAATCTCTCTCCTTGGTTGAAGTTGGATTTTGCTATTTTTGTCCATTATATTAAGCCATATGCATATATTTTTTATATGGTGATCTTTAGTGCCCTGTTTTCAGTTGCTTCGCTCGGAGATACCTTTTACCATCATTAGGTCTAATTATATGGTTTCAAGGAGGAGTTTGGGTTTTAACCTGCTCACACTTTAAAAAAAATAAAAATAAATAAATTCCTTTACTTCAACATAACTTGGAACTTGACGAAAGTTTCCTGCCCAGTGATCCTGTCATTGGAATTTCCAAGATCTGTGAAAACTATAACCAAAGTCGTTGCTGTTATCCATATTACTATTAGTATTATTAAAAATATAGTTTACTTAAATTTTGTTACTAAATTGAATTCGTAAAAATTAATTTATTATTTTCTTTTTTTTAATTTTTATTTCGGAAGACCTTGTAACATCTTTAGAGGAATTTGCCAAACACTCGACAGATATATTGGAAAGAGTTCGCCGTAGGCTCTTTGAGGATTCAGACGCCGATACCTCCATCGCTTTGTTTCAAAGGTATAATATATCATTCATACTTACATCATACTTCCTACTTAATCTGTAATACTTAAATCTGATCACTGGTACAATATGTGTCCAACCTTAGGCTTTTGTAAACTATATTAATTACATTAGGTTATTTTTGTAAACTATTAATTGCATTAGGTTATCTTTTTTTAATGCATAATACCCCTGATCATGTTATGTCACTGGAATGAAAGTATATTCAACTATATCATTCCGAAGGATACCCTGGAAAAGGGTAGTAAAAGATTGTCCTGAGGGAAAAATAGTAGTAGGAGGAATTTATCCGTGTTTACTAGGGTTGTGGCAAATGTAGGTCGATATTTCTCTTCGTGATGAAGGATTTCCTCCCCCCCCCTCTCCCCACTCCTCCCACCCCCCATGGAATTTGATTTTAAAATGTATGCAATAAATATTGATATTTTCCTGTAGATGTTGCGATTTGGTGATATCGTGCGAGGACCTTTCTCCTACTCAAGAAGACATGGCCGGCATTATTGAGAGAGAAATGTCAGATATGGATAACGCCATCAGGGAAGCTGTAGACAAATTTTCTAGACTACTGGAGGAGTCACGGGCAAAAGACACTGGGATACAGCTGGAGGTATAAATTTATTATTATTATTATTATTATTATTATTATTATTAATATTGCAGTCTCTTATAATGGGCGTGTCCTTTATATATAATATATATATATATATATATATATATATATATATATATATATATATATATATATATATATATATATATATATATATATATATATATATATATATATATATATATATATATAACCTTTTTTTTCCAATCTCTGCTATAAACTCCTAAGCTGTCTCAGATTTGATCCTTGAGAGGGATTATTTTCAGTGGGGAAAGAAAGGACTGAAAGAATTCCTTAGGGCAACTGTCCTACAAAGAAAATGTCAATTTTATATCCTTTATTAGTAGTAGTAGTAGTAGTAGTATATTTAGGGCAAAATATATTTAGCAGGATTGTCTGTTTATAACACAGTTTAGAGTTATAGTTTAAACCCTTAAATTTAGTTATTATTATTATTATTATTATTATTATTATTATTATTATCTTCCTAGATTCCAAAATTGAAGGTTTGAAAATGGACAATAAGTATTGGTAGTTCAACAGAGTGTTAACAAGTAACATTTTAGTAACCAGTTTGATGTGTTTTTATAGTAGCAAATATTATTTTTTTCAAATTTGATTGTTGTACCATTGATGTTAGTAAGTTACTAACACCATGAAAGCTTAAAAATAACAATATAAAAATTAATGGATGTGATCACTCTCACTAACATATTGAAGAATGCTCACGTTTGTAGTCTTATAAATATTTACTACAGTTTTTTTTAACAATGTTTTCTCAATATGTTCTTTGTTAGATAGCAAAAATAAGCACTAGTTTTTTGACTTTGTGATTCCTGTCGGGGATAGTCCAATGACGTAACGCTGTTCACTAATCCTCCCCTACCCCCCCTTCCCCAAAATTCAGTTTCATGAACTGAAGAGGAATAAAAAAAAATGTTTGCAGAACATTTTATTACAACTTGTTGCAAAGTTAAAAGAAGTACTACTAGTTACTTGTGCTAAAGCTAAAAATACTACTAGTTACTAGTGCTAAAGATAAAGAAATACTACTAGTTACTAGTGCTAAAGATAAAGAAATACTACTAGTTACTAGTGATAAAGCTAAAAAATACTACTAGTTACTAGTGCTAAAGATAAAGAAATACTACTAGTTACTAGTGCTAAAACTAAAGAAATACTACTAGTTACTAGTGCTAAAGCTAAAGAAGCACTACTAGTTACTAGTATTAATCCTCCCTATCCTTATCACAAGGGCTTTGTTTTAAGAGAAGAAAAAGCAGAATTAATGTAATGTTTTGTTTTTAAACTTAAATACGATCACACCCATTGACTTAATTCATTCTGTGTTGGTTGAGAAGAATAGTGGACTAGATTTAATCATGTTTTGCAAGTTTAAAAGGAAGGTTGACATTGGTAGTTTATAGAGGAGGGAAATGATGTTGATAATAATAATATTGAAGTTTACCTATTAATCAGAGTATATATATATATATATATATATATATATATATATATATATATATATATATATATATATATATATATATATATATATATATATATATATATATATATATATATATATATATATATATATATATATATATATATATATATATATATATATAATATAAATGTGTGTGTGTGTGTGTAACTTTTAATAGGCTTTAACCTAAAAAAAAAATATATATAATTTTTTTTAACATATTTTACTTTGTCTTTATTTATTTATTTGTTTATTTATTTTTAAAATGATCGTAAGTTATATGTTCATATTCTTTGTGTTTTTATTACGCAGGTGAATGAAGGCATTCTCGCTACGTGCAGTGAACTTATGACAGCGGTTCGTATCCTGGTTCAGAGGGCGTCAGAACTGCAGTCCGAAATTGTTGCTGCTGGTAAGGGAGGCGCGTCTCCGAGGGAGTTTTACAAGAGGAACCACCGGTGGACGGAGGGCCTTATCTCTGGGGCAAAAACCGTCGCCATTGCTTGTCGTGCCCTTGTGTAAGAACTAATATAAATACTGTGTTTTGCCCCCTGTTTACATTATTATTTGCAGTGCTTCAAAAATATTTGAAAGTGTTGTCAAAAGATTTGGGGGAAGGGGAAACCTAAGAAATATAAGAGAGAGAGAGGGGGGGGGGATTATTCTAGGTCAGTCTTTATCAGTTTATTTACCGACGGAATTTTGTTAAAAATTTATATCTAATCAAACCCATTACATAAATATTGAATGGAAACATCTCCAACCATGTTAAATATTCCAATAATTATATTGGTGATTTAACAATTTAGTGTGGAACACCTTCATGTAAGACTAACCTTATAAAACTTCTAATATAACCAGTTAATAAAGAGCCAGCGTCGTTTGTACAGGTCATGAATAATTATGCTTATTCTTTGTAAGTAATAAGATAACTTTTAAACCTTGGTTATGACTTCCTGCTCTAAATACAAGATTAATTGATATAAGATAAAAAGAGTGGAAAAATCATGGAGAAAAAAGAAGGTTGAGAAGATTGTATAGGACAAACTCATAGTGGAGGATGTGTGAAGTGTCTTGAGAAAGAAGTTCTGAATGACATCCTAGGATGGTGTATGTGAGGATAAAAAATTTGAAATATATATAGGGAATATGAATAGTCTAATCAGTAAGGAAAGATGAGGTGTATTTGATATTCATCAGTGAAAAAGGGCGACATTATTATATAGATATGAAGCTCAATGAGAAAATGTTATAAAATTTAGAAATTCTTTATTTTTTTAAAGGCATTACAGGGTATTTATATTTTGGTAATAGTATATAGCTAGGGATGGAGTGAAGTATCGGTATCGGCAAGTATCTGCATATTTTCTGATACTGTGTCGGTATCGGTATCGGCAAAATTTTTGGATAAGAGTAAAGCATCGGTAGTAGTATCGGCACATTTTTAGGTATCGGTATCGGTAAAAATTTTGGTATATTTTGGTAATAGTATATACATTACCAAATAACATTCAACATAACATATATATGGTACAATAACTGATGTTTGAAAGTCTAAATAATAATATATAAGGAAATCCAAGTTTGATATATTAGAAAGAAAGAGAAGGGGGGGGGGAGGGCAAAGCAGGGAAAAGTTATTCTAGGTCAGTCATTGATTGATAGATATTGCAGCACACTAAAGATGGTGGTTTAGGGTTTGAACAGATTTGGATATTAGTGTAAAATTGTGATGATATCTACATGTAACAAATATACATTAGAAATGTTTGATGGAGGTGATGGCTAGTTTATGACGTCACCAGACTTAAATAACTGAATGAAACTAGAATAATAAAGTATTTGATTTCTAGTTCTCTTGGTCTAGTCGTATTTTCTTGAACGTTTTGAGTCTTTCTGTTCAATTTATATTTTTCTTTAACAGGAAAGCGGCAGACGCTGTCGTAACTGGTAAAGGGAAGTTTGAAGAAGTAATTGTTTCCTCTAAAGAAATTGCCGCTTCTTCCATGCAACTCGTCATGGCTTCTCGTGTAAAAGCAGAAAGAGAGAGTGGACGTATGAGAAATTTGAACATGGCTGCAAAGACCATATCAACACTCACTGGTACTGTTGTAGCCACTGCAGAAAGTTGTAGAGACAAAATAACTGAGGCATGTAAGTATTATTATTATTATTATTATTATTATTATATTGATTAAATAGTATTTTGGAGAAAATTTTAACTGCTTTCTAACTTCTGTTCATAATTTTAGATATTTTCTTTTTTTAGTTTTAGCATTTTTATATTTGAAGGAAATTTGGGGGATTCTGACGCCCTAAATGCATCCACCCTACCAGGGCCTTCCCCCATAATAATGTTTACCGGTAATCAATAAAGTATACAAGTTTATAAATACCCATCATTCACGTTACTCTTGCATCCTTCTTCATATCACCCTTTTTCACATCACCCCCATTTTTAACATCACCCTATTTCATGTCACCCCCATTTTAACATCACCCTATTTCATGTCACCCCCAATTTAACATCACCCCATTTCATGTCACCCCCTTTTGCAGCTACTTTGGACTTTTCAAAACTGACATTGCATTCTGCGAAGCGTCTGGAAATGGAAACGTTAGTGAAGGTGTTGGAAACGGAGAAGAAACTGGAAACGGAGAGAGCCAAATTATCCGAATTGAGAAGGCACCATTACCAGCTGGCAGGAGAATTGGAAGGCTGGGAGGAAAAAGTAAGTAATATCAAATTAAATTTTTTTTATTTTGTAATTTAATTTTTGCATTATTTTATAATTTTAATATATTTTTTTTATTATTTTTTATATATATTTTTTTTTTTAGCACATTGGTACTATTTGTGTATTTATATAGTTATTTAGCTTTATATATATATATATATATATATATATATATATATATATATATATATATATATATATATATATATATATATATATATATATATATATATATATATTTTTTTTTTTTTTTTTTTTTTTTTTTATTATATATTATAATTATATATAATATATATATATATATATATATATATATATATATATATATATATATATATATATATATATATATATATATATATATATATATATATATATATATATATATATATATATATATATATATATTAAACAATCAAAAACTGCATTTGAGAAAATTGAAAGTTAATTTATTTTTTATTTAAAATTTTTATACAATTAGTTGTAGTTAAGTAGATTTATAAATAGGTAAAGTATTTTAGGGTCGTAGATTTAATTACGTGGACAATATACAATGATTTTGTTTTATAAGGTTTTTATTTTTGTTGTTATATTATGATTGAAGTTCTTAATACCCTTCCATTGGGAGATAAGTTCTTTTCTTAGGGTATACATTTCTGGGTATGATTGAAGTTCTTAATACCCTTCCATTGGAGACATGTTCTTTTCTTAGGGTATACATTTCTGGGTATGATTGAAGTTCTTATTACCCTTCCATTGGGGATAATGTTCTTGTTCTTAGGGTATACATTTCTGGGTATGATTGAAGTTCTTAATACCCTTCCATTGGAGATAAGTTCTTTTCTTAGGGTATACATTTCTGGGTATGATTGAAGTTCTTATTACCAACCCATTGGAGATAAGTTCTTTTCTTAGGGTATATATTTCTGGGTATGATTGAAGTTCTTAATACCCTTCCATTGGAGACATGTTCTTTTCTTAGGGTATACATTTCTGGGTATGATTGAAGTTCTTATTACCCTTCCATTGGGGACATGTTCTTGTCTTAGGGTATACATTTCTGGGTATGATTGAAGTTCTTAATACCCTTCCATTGGAGATAAGTTCTTTTCTTAGGGTATACATTTCTGGGTATGATTGAAGTTCTTATTACCAACCCATTGGAGATAAGTTCTTTTCTTAGGGTATACATTTCTGGGTATGATTGAAGTTCTTAATACCCTTCCATTGGGGACATGTTCCTTTTCTTAGGGTATACATTTCTGGGTATGATTGAAGTTCTTAATACCCTTCCATTGGAGACATGTTCTTGTCTTAGGGTATACATTTCTGGGTATGATTTTTTGCAGTATTTATTTCATTAGAGGGGTATTTGATTATGGTTTATTTTTGGTCACCTATTAGGTGTACAGTAGTGGTTCTTTTGGTTTTACTGTACACCTTTTTTTGGGCAACACGTTCACTTGTCTTATATCAATTATTTGATCTTTCATATCACATGGGGTATTTGCATTTACTGGATTTTGTTTGCCCATGGGTATTATATTCTTAAAATTAAAAACATTGTTCATGAAATCCCTGAAGATCTTTTTGAAACTATTGTTCACGAAGATCGGATATATTTTTTACTTCTTTTAGCTGTCATTTTTAGTGTTCATACCCTTTTATTTTTTGGAATATTTCTTTATACCCATGTCTCTTTATGTTTCATAACATTTCTTCATACCCATATTTTATATGTTTGATAATATTTCTTCATACCCATATATATTTCTTGTGCCCATTTTTTTTCAGGTCTGTTGATTTCTGAGTAATATTTTTTTTTTATATTTTCTTTATTATTTAAAATAAGTTCTTGTAATAAATTCTTAATCTATCAAGATTGGTTAGATTAACTTTTTTTTTTTCGTAATATTTTCAATATTTCGTAACTTTAGGATGCCCATTTTATTATTTTGACAAACCTCTTGTTTTCTAAATTAGTTTTTTTTTTTTTTTTTTTTTTTTTTTTTTTTTTTTTTTTACTGATAAATAATTTTCCTGTGTATAAAATTTGATATTTTGCGTTAAGAACTTGGAAGGAAACCTATTTCGAGAATAATAATAATAATAATAATAATCCCCCTTCCCTAGAAAATAATAAAAAAATAATAATTTTTTTTTAATCTTTTTGCACAAAAAATATTTTAAAAAATAAATAAATAAATAAAAATAATTTTTTTTTTTTAATTTTTATTTATTTTTAAAATATATATATATATATATATATATATATATATATATATATATATATATATATATATATATATATATATATATATATATATATATATATATATATATATATATATATATATATATATATTTTAAGTTAGTTATTGAAATATATATAAAAAAATTATATTCAAATTTGGGCTAATATATTGGCATCAATGTTATTGTGTGATGTTACTTATAGGTTAATATGATAGTGTGCTATGGTAACATATTGGTTGGGTCATGTGATAGAGTTTGTGGTGACGTATTAGTTGGGTTATGGGATAGTGGTGTGTTGTGATGACAAATATGGGTTGGATTATGTGATAGTGTGCTATGGTAACATATTGGTTGGGTCATGTGATAGAGTTTGTGGTGACGTATTAGTTGGGTTATGGGATAGTGGTGTGTGTGTGACAAATATGGGGAAGGGTCATGATAGTGTGTTTGTGGTGACAAATATGCGTTGGGTCATACGATAGTGTGTTGTAGTAACAAATATAGGTTGGGTTATATGATTAGTGTGTTGTAACGACAAATAAAGGTTGGGTTATATGATTGTGTGTAGTGGTGACAAGTATGAAAAGGGTGTTTACTCATTAAAAGTAATGTCTGCTTCAAGTGTTTTCCCAGTGTTAAAGAATACGTTGAAAGTATTTTAAATATTTTTTAATTAATTAATTGTTTAGTAGATCCCAGATTCAGGTATATTAAATGTCTTGCTTTTGGTCCTGTGAATGCAGATATAATAAAATATATTAAAAAGAACTGGATAAACCTCTTTGGTCCAGATATTATTCACCATTGATAGTCGTACGGGTTACTAATATTGTTGTCTTATGTTGTTGGAGATGTTTTCTTTTTTTTCTTTGTAATATAAAGGGCATTAGAGGGAGTAGAATAGACTCAAGCCTCGTGGATTTGTTCAAATAAGAATAACAAATGTTTTTTTTTTTCTATTTCTAATTCAGTTACTCTATATTGTTTTAAGACCTTAAGTATTATTATGATAATAATAATAATAAAGTTAGGGCTGTGAAGTCATTTGATGTATAATTCCCTTACCCTGGTTCAAATTCCAACCACTTGGGTTCTTCAGAGATTTTATTTCCATTTTACAGCCCAACTTGAAGTTTAAATTGTATTTTGTACATTAACTTTGTGGAGAGATAAAGTGGGTTTACTTAATTCTCCATTCGTACTTGCCATTTTTTTTTAAACCAAATATATTTTTTCTTGTTTAATTCAACAGGGGGGAGGGTAAAAGCCCCGTTAAATGATATAAATAACACATTTCATTCATTTGTTTATAGGGAGGAAATTTTGTAATTTGAATGGTTTTGTCCTGTCAGTGAATGTAATCATAAAATAGAAGAAATGGAGAGTGGCATAATGGTTGAGTGTTTGATTCACTGGCTCGATCCTTTGTACGAATCCCAGTGGGAAAAAAACTTTCTAGAAAATTCCCCCACCCCCTCTAATAGAGAAATTCACGTGAGAGAGGGGGCAGGGAGTGATGAGGGGATTCTGAAAAGAGAAGAACAGTACGAGTACTATTTACCAATTTCACTTCCGTAACATCCTATTAAAATTAATAATCATATTTGACTTTATATATTTATCTTGGAGTATTTCTTATATTTCTTCCGTACTAACCAAATTGCTAGTCATATTTCATAATTATTCTTAAAAGTCCGTAGAAGTACTTTTTAATCAATAAATATTTAGGCGAAGAAAATATTGTTGGCTAGGTTAGTTTTAGTAGATCGGAGGTAATAATTACTCGAGTCTCTGATATAGGTAAAGGTAATTGAGTGAGAAGGGAAAGACACGTTTTTACATATGAAAGTTTCCCGCATGGCTTAAGGGTTATGATACTAGGATGTCTTTCCATTTTTCCGGGGATCGATTACTGATGAGGGTGATGTCTGTTTAGATGAAAGACTATCGGAAATAATAACAGTGGCGGTGAAGAGAAGATATTCATTTATGTCAATGCTAAGAACTAAGAGCGCGAGGTATTGGTTTAAGATAACCTTCTAAATTGGATATCTGATTTCTGTCCCACCTTCAGAAATTCAGATTCGTTCTGAGAAGATACTCCAACTCTTCCCTAAGTTTCAGGTTTCATGAACATGCTCCTAACAAGTGCGTTTTCCATACGTCTCCATTGGGTGATGAGACTACTTTTATTGCTTAAAATAATGCAGAATTTTTAGCTTGTACAGTTCTAAGTTAGGTAAGGGAAGTGTTTTTTAAATATTTAAATAGGGAGTCGGGAATAGTATGTGGATAAAGGTTTTTAATATTTAATCATTTTTTGAATACAGGTAATACGATTGAATACGATGTAATACAAAACCACGTGATCAATTTATTTGTTACGACTTAAATAATATAAATAAAATACGTTTCACTATCAATAAAAAAAAAATTTTTTTTTTTTTTTACATTTTGATTGAATAAGTATAAGGTAGCTTAGGATAATATTTACTGTAAATTTAGACATATTTATAAAAGGGTATTTAAAACTGTTAGGGGGGGGGGGTTGAGTTTTTATGTAATATAAAAAGTAGATTTTAACATGTTTTTATTTTTAATTTAAATGAATATGTGCTATTAAGATAATTATCAAGGAACGCTTCCAAATATACGTAGTTAATTGGACTCTGCATTTATATATATATAAATAAATAAAAAGTACCCTGTTATTAGGTCTTCCCCACCCACCCACCCAACTCCTTTTCGTGTAGTTCTTCCATTTCTCAACTTCCCTACCAATGTCATAAGTTAATAAAACTTCTCCATCATAACACTACTTTCAAGTTAATACTTGCCTCATTATTTTTCTTGTGTTAAAATCTCTGCAATTTTATATTGTTTCAAGAGTCACAAATTTTGGTGCAAAAAAAAAAAAAAAAAATTTAATTTTTTTTTTTTGGATTTTCAGTAACTTGATTTTGTTTTTTGTGTTTTTTTTATTAATTTATTTTTTTAGGTTAATAATTTTTATTTCTAACTTTAAAAACTGTTTTTGATTTTTTATTTACGTTACTGGGAAAGTTGTCCCATATATATATATATATATATATATATATATATATATATATATATATATATATATATATATATATATATATATATATATATATATATATATATATATATATATATATATATATATATATATATATATATATATATATATATATATATTATTATTTATTATTATTTATTTTTTTTTTTTAATTATTTTTATTATTATTATTATTATTATTATTATTAACGTTTCATTATAATATTATTTTTTATAATTAAAATAATAATAAAAAAAAAAAAAAAAAATAATAATAATATATATATATATATATATATATATATATATATATATATATATATATATATATATATATATATATATATATATATATATATATATATATATATATATATATATATATATATATATATATATCAATGGGGACCATACTAAATATGAGCCATTGTACTTCAGAAAAAGGTGGTCTTACAAAAGATGTTTATATATTTAGAAATTTTGGAATACTAAATTTTGACTTTATATATATATATATATATATATATATATATATATATATATATATATATATATATATATATATATATATATATATATATATATATATGGTAAAAGTTCGGAACCATTGGTGGCATTTTTGCGTTTCCATAGAATATTTTTTTTTTTTTTTTAATTTTGATGATTATTACTTTATAGATTCAATCCAACAATGCTAAACTTGATGATTTTGTTGATCTATATGTTTAATACATTTTCCCAACGTTATTGGCGTAGGGTAGATTTTATGAACCTGTTAAAAAAAAAAAATTTTCTCTACTAATGTCCACAATAAGTTTTGTTGTTAGCATTATTTAAGGAAATTTTTAATACCAAAATACCAGTAGCGGTGGTACCAGGGCTCCTGAACTGGTATTAGCTTTTACGCTCCACCATTTTAATAAAATGGAATTCCTCTGGGTCTCACCATCCTAAAATCATTCGGCTCGCTCCGACTTTGAACCAATTTTTTTTTATTTTATTATTATTATTTGTAATAAAAATCTCCGATTCTAAATACAATTTTGGGACATTAGAGAAAATCGTCTCTTTTAATTCAAAGAAAGATAATTCCAGATATTGTTAGCCATCTATTAACACAATCATTCTTTACCAAATCTGTCAAATGGTTCACAGAATTTAAGGCTTATCCTTACCTTTTTTTTGGGGGGGAGGGGGCAGAGGGTGTTCGTCTGAAAAGTTCAATCAACAAATATCAACCAACAATAATTTAATAGTAAGGAAAGCTATATATAATATATACTATATATATATATATATATATATATATATATATATATATATATATATATATATATATATATATATATATATATATATATATATATATATATATATATATATATATATATATATATATATATATATATATATATATATATATATATATATATGCCAATGGTTCCTGACTTCTTTTGAGACACCCTGTATTTTACATAAACTTCAGTCTAGTGGTCCATTATTTTAAAATATATTTATATATATATATATATATATATATATATATATATATATATATATATATATATATATATATATATATATATATATATATATATATATATATATATATATATATATAATATAACGTTTATTAAAAATAAATTTAAAAAATGATTGTAAATAAAAATATATGTTAGATATTGTATTTTTTGAATTCCTTTTTTTTTTTATTAAAAAAAAACATCTAACAGACGTTTTATCCCTCAATGGAGAGGGGAACTTCTAAGTATCGAACCCTTGACCCTCACTCTATAGGAATCTAATCATGATATGTTGACTCCGAACCCTCTCCGACCCGTGAGTATTGGATATATTAAAATGTTTCAAATTTGTTTAAATAAAAAAGTTTATTACATTTATCATACTGATATTCTATATATAATTATGTTATTTCTATCTCTCTTGTTACGTTGTAAATCCAATCTACATAATGGGTTAACTTTGTATAGACTCCTGGTTTATTTGCTCTAGCACAACCATGGCCCCAACTTGTAATGCCAACTGCAGTGTATCTTTCTGTCAATACAAAGAGTATCCAATTAACAATTGTTTTAGACTGTATGGTTATTACACAAGCCCTGGAGACAAACAGCGAGACATGAACCATATTTATTAGTATGAACATGGTACTTAATTTTAGGTTTAGTCCTGCAAATTTGAGAATATAGACACTGTTTAATCTAAAGTTCTACAAAGATATATGAAACTGCATACTCACCGTTTACCAGACATATTAAAGGTCCTCCTGAATCCCCCTGGCAAGTGTCTACCCCTCCTTCCATATACCCAGCACAAAACATTCCTTGAGATATACGTCTTGAAGCCATATACGTAATCCGCTTTACAAACGGAATCGGAGATAATGGGCAACAATGTTGACTGTAGAATCCTTGAAAATCCTGATGGTGGAAATAGGTAATTAATAATTATTAGATGGCAACCTGTCAAAAACCTGTTGATTACTATACAAAGCCAGCCTCTCACACTTCCAACTCACAATTTAACAAAATCATTATTTCATTATTGAAAATGAACCATTAACCAACCAATCCAAACATTTCAAAAAAATTATTGGACCCTACCAATAAAAACCGTAGAAAACGTCATTGGAAACCCCTCAAAGCTATAGTGACTCAAACGTCTACAATCATGCCAGGTTCATATATACACACACATTCGAATCTTTAACACTGATAATAAATACCCTAAGACCTATAAAAAAACAAAAATTTACCAATCTCAAATACTCAATACGGTTTCAGAACATACCACTCTACAAATACCATACTCACAGACTTATCCCAACGCATATTAAAAAGGATTCAACCCAAGTTTCCTCTCCGGATAGTTTTGACCAAAATTAGCGAAATCTTAGATACCCCAATCCCACCAGCACATGGAATTAAAAATTGTTAATTTCCTGTTCAATATTACAGCTCGGGTTATAATATACAAGGAAAACATTAGCAAAAAATCTACCGATAATTCAATGGAACAATGGACTTAACGACCCTTATGGTATCAAATTTAGCCCAGAAAAAATTCTCAATCTCTCTTCAACTATGACTGCCCAGCATTGGTTTAAGTTTCAAATTTATTTACAAGAATCTGGGAATAGTACAAAATGGGGCATTAAGAGAAATAAACAGGTTGCATTCCTCCCTCCCCTACCCCAATTACTCGCTTCCAATCATATTTCATAAAAGCCCATCCTAACATTCTGAACACTCGATTCTTACGTAAAACTTTACATTGTCTGGCTTCTCGCTACTCAATATATCTTTCATTACTTACCACACTTGTCCCTCGAGTTTAATATACCATAATTATACTACTTGCTCATCATAAAACTCATTCCCATACGCGCTGCCCAACACATCCATATTAAAACGCTCGTGCACACAAATAAAACACCAACTCGTCTCCCCTCCAGAAGTATGCGTGGAAGAGTGGTACACTGGACAGACAAGTCGAGAGTGAGCCTTGCTACCAGACTCCTCCAGGAATACAAACAATTTTAACCATGCCCCAGACGTTCATCTACCCCTCGCAAGACTGTAGAACACTTATTAGTGGAATGTACTCCAAGTAATAGTTATTGAACAAATATTTTTAGCTAAAGAACTAATGAATTTTAAAATTCTTACCGGATGTTGCGCTTCTGGTTCCCCATCCTGCTACCGTACAATTCAGACCAGTAGGATAACCAAAATCCCTGTTTACCAAGCAAATTGGTTGGACTCGTTCATTAAACCTAATAATAATAATAATAGTTTTAAAAGCATTAGAAAAAGGCTAATTCAAAAATCTCACTTTCCTTCATTCTACATTTTTGTTCATTTTTTCCTCCACCATTTCCAGTGGTGGAGGCTCTGAAAATATTTACTTAGATTTCCTCCAAAATATAATCTTTTCTTCCTTCATTATTCCAATCCTTTTACCTTTTCTCAAACTTTCAAATACCATAATTATGGAAAATGACCAGAGAAAATCAATGCAATTATGCGTTCTGCACTCTCGGAGGGACCAACCTCACTTCAGCAGTATTCCTTCAAAGGTATATTGAAAACAAAAAAGTACTACGGAAAATCCAATCGGTGTCAAAAACATTTCCTCGCCTTAGGCAGAGATCTTTCTTGCGAAAGATCAGAAGAGATAAAAAAGGATAATGCGATACGATGGTGATCGGCGAGTCTAAAGGAGGAAAATGTTTAACAAGTTAACGTTTAGTAGGTTTGGTTCATTTCAAAACGACCAAGAATACGGGGGAGGAAGCTGCACCATGTGCTCGAGGTTACTCTGGATAGAAGATATAGAAGTTCACCAAGTATATCTCGAAAAATAAAGGAAAGTCATAGCGGTGGTTAATACTGAAATCACCATGAACAATGATTTCATAAAAAAGACGACGAGAGTGTTCTCCATTTTGGTGTTAAAGTTGTCGAAGAAGTTAGGACAGTCAGTCGAGTTTGGAGATAAACAAACTAAACAGATGAATTTAGTAGTACATCGGCAACAGAGCCAGATTCACAAAGCAGAAAAATCAAAGACACAAGAGAAAAGGACATCATTGCGCAAATAAACAAAGCCGCCTTTGGATGAAAATAAATGCTAAAAATATCAATGTTTCAATAAAAATTGAGTCTTGATTAAGAATAATAGGTGAGGGCTAGAGGAAGGGAAGACTATGTTCGATAAAGTATAAATTAGAATAAAGACCGCATATGTTGCGAAGATTAATGAACAAAACTCATGTACCAGAACATGAGGAAAAATCTTCCCCACTGGAGACCGTCAACTCCTAAGTGGCAATGGGGGAGGAAGTGTAGTAGTGTGAAACAAAGGAGTGCCTATTGGTCACACCTATATACACTCCTGTGTATGAAAAAAGTGAAGATAAAGAACGAAATGAACGAACCATTCAGCTTACCCAAATGCAATGAGATATACCCAATTAGTACTCCAAATACCCAAATAGGTACGAGGTAATTTCATATTTTCGGAGGGCGCCTACGTCCTCCCCAGTGCTTTCGGCCCTTTTTCTTATTGCAGGATTTCCCTCAATCTAAATATTAATCTATATGATTTTTCATATGTAGATGAATAAATGTTATAAGATTCCACTATATACTTTTGTAATGTTTGTTCCCTTCTGTATAAAGAAACCGCATTTTTTTTTACAGGGTAAAACAAATATGATCAAATGCTTCATAAACCTTAATATAAGAACTCTATAAACATCAAATATAAGGAATGTTTTAGTCTACCGCGTCTATTCTACTATCTCTTCACCTTCTTAAAAAAAAAATTTGACATTTTGATTTGCTTCAAAAACAGACTGCCACTTCGTAACTATTAATTAAAATTGGTTTTAAAGTTGTATTTTTATTTCTTACTTCATTTTCAATCCTATTTCGGCAAATTTTTTTTTATTAATCTTTGCCATTTTCTATAGAATATGGGCTCAATGACAAGATCCTACTAAGCAGTAAATTATTTTTTATTATAACATGAAAATTCTTCATTGCTTTTAATTTTTATTTTAACCATCACCTTTTTTACTAATCTTTACATAAAACACTTTGTTAATTAACAAATTAATACCATCTTTCTTTACTAAATATGCACAGTCATAATCTTATATAAAAGAATCTTTGGGTCTTGTGTAAAATTAGACTCCCAAAAGTACTGTGGTGTTTGTGGACAAAAAATGATACTATCTCTAGGTGGTAGAATGATTAAATCACACGCTTAAAGGTGCCGGTTCGATTCCTTGGACCCTTATGCGAATCCTAGCTTACTTACTAGATATTAGATAATATCCCTCTGACCCCTTTTCATATCAGTAACAAGCCTGGGGTTTAATATATTTGCACGGAATAAATTAGGAAGAATTCATATCCTTATCTCCTTATGCAGCAGGAAAAACATGATGGCAGAGGATTCCACAGAATAGAAGTGGCTGGAAAAAAAGGATGTACCACGACGAACAAGCCTGGGGTTTAATATATTCACAAGTAATACTAATGTATTCCTTGTGAATATATTAAACCCCAGAATTCATATCCTTATTTCCATATGCAGCAGGAAAAACATGATGGCAGAGGGTTCCACAGAACAGAAGTGGCTGGAAAAAAAGGATGTACCACGACGAAACAAGCCTGGGGTTTAATATATTCACAAGGAATAAATTAGGCAGAATATATTGACAAGAATCCATATATCAAATTTAAACAATTTTATTTCAAACTTACTCTATCCCTTTTCCCTTCTTTCTTTTAATTTTAATGATTCCTAAATCATTATTGAAGAGAACTCCCTTGTCGAAGAACGGATGCACAATCATGTTATCAATGAGCCACTCTTCTTCGTAGGCATCTTTTTCCTGCAACATTTAAAGATTGAAATAAGTTCATTTATATAAATTATATAATAAAACATTCAAATATACAACAACATTCGTTATTAAAAACCCCCTCAAAAGATATAATGTACGAATTTCAAACCTTATTATTAAAACCCCCTCAAAAAAATTATATACGAATTTCAAACCTCATTATTAATACCCCCTCAAAAAAAATTATATACGAACTTCAAACCCCATTATTAAAACACCCTAAAAAAATTATATACTCTTCAAACTTCATTATTAAAACACCCTCAAAAAGAAATTATATACGATCATTAAACCTCATTATTAAAATCCCTCAAGAAGAAACTATTTACGATCCTCAAACCTCATTATTAAAACCCTTTCAAAAAGAAATATACGATCTTCAAACCTCATTGTTAAAACCCCTTCAAAAAGAAATTATATACGATCTTCAAACCTCATTGTTAAAACCCCTTCAAAAAGAAATTATATACGATCTTCAAACCTCATAATTAAAACCCCTTCAAAAAGAAATTATATACGATCTTCAAACCTCATTATTAAAACCACCTCAAAAAGAAATAAGCGATCTTCAAACCTAGTTATTAAAACCCCCTCGAAAAGAAATTATATACGATCCTTCAAACCTCATTATTAAAACCCACTCAAAAAGAAATTATATACGATCCTCAAACCTCATTATTAAAACCCCTCAAAAATAAATTCTATACGATTTTCAAACCTCATTGTTAAAACCCCTTCAAAAAGAAATTATATACGATCTTTAAACCTCATTATTAAAACCCCATCAAAAATAAATTATATACGATCCCCAAACCTCATAATTAAAACCCCTTCAAAAAGAAATTGTATACGATCTTCAAACCTCATTGTTAAAACCCCTTTCAAAAAGAAATTATATACGATCTTCAAACCTCATTGTTAAAATCTCCGGTGCGGACCAAATATTCAGAAATTCTGTATTTCCAAAGACAATGCGCAGCGGTGAGAACCAAATCGTTGCTTATAATAAAAGCTCCGCATTCGTGGATGCTTCCTAATGATGTTTTTCTCCGAATTCCTGCCTTCAAAAGTAAATAATAATAATAATAACAATAATACAATAAAAAAGTAGGTCCTATACTACTAAATGTGAAAGGGATACTACGGGGATACACATTGGTTTCCATCGAGCCCCACACTTTTTTAATAGATAAATAAAATTGTATATTTATTTTAATAATAAGTATATATTAATATGATGAATGTAACAAAAGAAATAATAATAATAATGCTAATTAAAATACGAACATCTGGTAAAATTAATAATAATAATAATAAAACTAGCTCCTAATCCCATACCATCCAGGGCTATGCCCCTTCAAAAGTAAATAATAAGAATAAAACTAGCTTCTAAGCACATACTATCCAGGGCTGTGCCCCTCTTTGGGGAATAAATCCATAAACCATTAATTCTTGCCTTCAAAAGTAAATAATAATAATAATAATAAAATAGTAATAATAGCTTCTAATCACATACCATCCAGGGCTGTGCCCCTCTCTGGGGTATATATCCATCAACTATTCTTGGAGAAGCCAAAATTTCTTTCGGGTTTTCATTAACAAATCTTATTCCACACTTTGGGGGGAGAACCTCGAAGGAAGGACCTACTGAAGAAGGCTCAGAACTCGGGCTATCGTTTTTCTATTAAAATAAAATAAAAAATAAATAAATAAAATAAAGAAAGAAATAAAAAAATTAAATATAATTATTTAAATAAAAAATAAATAAAGAAAGTAATAAAAAAATTAAATATAATTATTTATTTTAATTTTATAACTAATTATTAAATATACAATATGTTATTTTATAGTTTTTCTATTAAAATAAATAAAAAAATGAAATATAACTATTTATATTAATTTTATAACTAATTATTAAATATACAATATTTGTTATTTTAATTTTATTTTATTATATATTTACAGTATTAATTAATTAATTAAAATTTAATTACATTATTAATTTTAATTAAAAAGAAAAAAAAAAGAAAATCACAAAATAATTCCTTACATTCTTTTTAACTATTCTACTACTACTACTACTAATAATAATAATAATAATAATAATAATAATAATAATAATAATAATAATAATAATAATAAAGAGCTCTGAACATTTTTTGTTGTGGTATGAACGCTTGGGGAAAAAAAAGGTCATATCAATGACCCTAAAAAAATTACTTGACCTTTAAAAAAGTTTTCACACAACTATTATTATTATTATTATTATTATTATTATTATTATTATTATTATTATTATTATTATCAAAAAATAAAGATAGTTTTTAATTTCAATACACATATATCCATTGGCTGTAAATAAATATTATTATTATTATTATTATTATTATTATTATTAAAAATAAAGATTTATTTTAAGCTCGGAAAACCTTTAATTATAATAGATTGTAAATAAAAAGGAATCTATATAATGAATAACAACCACAATCAACCACAACACGTTAACAAAATCATGGTTGTGCAAGAGAAACTGTGATAGAATTTCAAGTGGTCTATGGTTGCTATTTTTCCCACTGAATATTCAAATAACTAATGTCACCAATGTGAAAGTTTTAATATCTGTGAATGCGGATACATATTTATAAAGCAAATGGCAAAAGTTCAACATCTGGAGGTCTTCGGTATACTTCAAACACAGATTTAGGTATTCCCTACGTCATTAGTACATCTAAGGTATTAAAGGTAAGGTTCCAGATACTAGCGGATCACGAGGTCAACCTTACAAATGGTATTAAATTAGCGGATGTGGTAGGTATATCTCTTTAAATGCAAAGGCAACAATACAATAAAAGTGGTAAGTATACACAAGGATTTAGATTCTCTTCCTCACCTCAGCTTTTAAAGGATTGGCAGTACATTTGACACCCAAATCTTCGGTGTGATCGCAATTGGTACTACCCCATCTTTCATGATGGCAGGTATCCACGGATAATTCATTTCCCAAGCATCTAAGTCCGTCCAACCAAATAGGGCCAGTGCCTACCCCAAATGAATTGTTTTTATATATAGCCACAGATCCTGCCCATCCAAGCATACGACATAGTACCTGGAACATACAAAAGTAATTATTATACACCGTAAAGGATAACACACACAATATACTGAGCAAGAAATTTATACACGATGAAAAATTAAATCAATTAAAATTGTTAAGTTTAAATAAAATTTATTACACTTAAATTTTATTTAAAATTACTTAACAATTTCTTAACCAAATTACATTTTTACCAAGTTCCTACTTCCCACAGCCTAACGCATTATTTTGAAGGGTTCAAATACTGTCCTACTCCTACTTAATATCCTACCTAATATCTTACACGGTTTGAGTCAAAGTCTATAATAATCACCTTCCCCCAGGTAGGACTAAGTCCTGTCAGTGGGATCTTTCGAGGAAGATCCCTGGGTTTCAAGGGCCCACGGCGGATACCGCTGGCTGGGCCAGGCCTATCGCGGATGCCGGAGATTATTTCCATCAGTGGCAAGAGCACTCCACTGATGTACTCGTTTAACGACTGAGTCATTCGGAGCTATGCGCAAGGAGAAATCGCTCACATTTCCCGCTCCTGATATGATGGTCAAAGTCTATCCTGGATAATCCTCTCTTAAGCTCTCACCTGCAATGGGCATCTCATTTATTCTAAGAATGTGAAATGATTTGGTTACTGCAGGAATAGAAGAAAAAAAGGGGGGGGGGGAAGGGATAATAGGAAGTAATAGATGAAATTATTTTATCATCTCCTCTAATTAAATAGGACATAATATGTTGGAGAAGACTCCAAAACAGGCTCAATCATTTTAAAATACCAGGCTTCTACCATGACTACTCCTCTACATCCATTTATATTAAAATAAAAATAAATTACTTTTTTTTTAATCACCTTCGACTTTGGTTCCAATCAAAATGAATTTTAACTTACTAAATATATTTATTATAAATTAATTTTGATTACAGTAATTAAAATTTTATTAAAAAAATATTGATTATAAGACTACATATGAATTTCTATCTCAGCATTCAAAGATCTATTAATTCTTGAAGTATATATATATATATATATATATATATATATATATATATATATATATATATATATATATATATATATATATATATATATATATATATATATATATATATATATATATATATATATATATATATATATATATAGGATGTTGTGTGTTTTGAGAACCAATGCTATTTTGTTTTCTGCGAATGAAAAAAGCAGTTGGTAATCGTGAGTAATAAAGTTGCCAACGTTCTCCAGAAAATAATATTAAAGAAATTATCGTAATATTATTGCTGTACTACGGTGAAAAACGTAAATGCATGGCACACGATTATATGTCTAAAGGGGGCTCTGCCCCCCCTACCCCCCGACCCGGTGAGTGCTGGTGATAAAATGAAGATCAGAAACTGAAATGACACGTATTTTTAACTTAGACAACTGATGATTCAGCATCTTGTAGTCACGTGACAAAGGAATACCAACCGCAAAATAAAATAAAAAAATAAATAAAAAACAGGTTCTTTAAAACACACGTCCTATAAATCTACAGGAGAATTTCCTTATATTAAGTTATCACTCTGACATTATTATGCTACTATAAATGGAAATTATCTAGGTTTTATTTTTATTTCGTACGTAGAGTGAAAACTGATACTTAAGAAAAGGAGAAAAAATCTTTAAAATAACTCATTTAAACAGATTTTAAAATCTATAAATTTAGTGAACAATATTATTTTTTTTTCGTTTTTTTTTGAGCTTATAAAGTATTAAGTAAAAATTTATTTTTTTAATATATTCATTATCGAGGTTTCCATTTAAAAAAAAAAAAAAAAAAAAAAAAAAAAACTGAAAAGTTTAAAAAAAAAAAAAAAAATTGCTTTTACTACGACCTTCCAATTCCATAAGGAAGTGATAACACTGCCGATGAAAAAGTTCAAATTCGATTAGCAACGTTAACCAAACGAAACCGCTATAAAGTAACAGACATAAAATCTGCATCGGGGAGCTGTGCTACATAATCCATGCTTTATATTTCACATAATCTAAACTAGAGAATATGACTTAAAGCTCAGACCACAAAGGGGGCTCAATATACACCGTGCAAACATAGCCACACCACAATAAGACTATGAATTTAAATTAAAACAACAGATATTACAAGCATCAGTCAAATAATCTACTCAAATTTTATAGCTCTTAGCCATAAAAAAAAATACTTACATGACCTTCGTTTACAGTAACATCATCATCACAAACAGTGCCCCATAAACCTCTGTACCGTAGTTCAACCCTCCCTTCAAATGGTTTATTTCGTGGAGGAACCAAACTCTTCCCAGAGGCTTCATCATCTTCAATTAAGCGAACCTCGATCGGACTCTGGAAAGGAAGTGAAAATAAACCTCAACATATCCTCCAACGGCCTAACTCTATCCTAAGACAAGTAGGGCCTGCAGTCTATTATAAATAAAAAAATGGGGTTAACTTACAGGAACTAATTTCATCTTATTTAGTATTATTTTTTAATTTTTATAGGAATTAAAAGTATTTATTATTATTTATCACAAATTTTACTTACGGTCAGAGTGTACTTTAGTATGTATACATATTTAAAAAAACTACTAAACGAACGTAAAAAAGGATAACATTTTTGAATTCCTGGGTAAATTTTCAGTAAAAAAATTATAAGATTTAAAATTTAGTAAAAAAAAAAAATTGCCTGTGTACGATAATTTATGGATAGAATGGAAACTCTGGCATTATTATTATTATTATTTACTTTTCTAACATCTAGTCAGACTTATTTAACTTGAAGACCGAAGATTGCCGTTGGATTGTGGCCTAACCGATAGCTGGTATGTTGCCGTAGGATCGTAGCCTACTGCCATATTACACCAAATATATATATATTTAAAAATTTTTCACAATTTTCTACCATGCGCCCAATTTACCCTACTAAAAATTCTCTGAATTTCTCATAAAAAGACGCTGCCAGACGCACGATGTCGTCGTCATGCGTATTAAACTATAAAATACGTAGTTATTAAAATTAATGTTTTTTTTTTAAATTCCCAATTTTTCCTAATCAAAATTCAACGATTCCAAAAATATAATCCTTTTTAACGTACGTTTAGTAGTTTTTTAAATATGTATACATGCTAAAGCATACTCTATAACTTACTATATAAAAATCGCGCGCGCAGCATGTGGTTCAATATACAAAAATATAAAATTCTGCCGTTCTATACAAATCTATGTACGCCATCTATCGGCGATTTTCGTAATTTAGCGTAAAAAAAAAGCCTGAAGGCGAGCAATATTGACTGTGCCTAGACTTTTATATATATATATATATATATATATATATATATATATATATATATATATATATATATATATATATATATATATATATATATATATATATATATATATATATATATATATATATATATATATATATATCGCCCCCAGGAAGTGTTATTAGCATTGTCAGTAGGTTCATTCGAGGATGAACTAAGGATTTCACGGGCCGACGGCAAACATCTGCTGGCTGGACAGGCCTATCGATGAAGCTAATCTTGAATCCACCAGCAGCAAGTACGCCGCTGGTGTACTTATTACGCATAAGTGGACGGAGCTAATTAAGCTCAAGAAAGAACAGCTCAAATTTATCTACAAAGCAGTGCTCTACCACTGAGCTATGTTGCGATATATATATATATATATATATATATATATATATATATATATATATATATATATATATATATATATATATATATATATATATATATATATATATATATATATATATATATATATATATATATATTGACATTGAAACCAAGGCAGATGTTCGAAAGTAATTACCTGTCAGATGAGACTAAATATAATAAATAGTTAAGACAACTGTGCTTTAATTTTAATGATAAATGAGAGATTCCAATACACGCAACACACGCATTCATCATCAAGGTTACGTGGCATAAAGGTAGTGTGATTGACTCGCGTACAAGCCACTGGTTCGATCCACCAAGCGGATCCGAAGTAGGAACTACCTAGAATGTTCCCTTCCTAAAATAAGACAATGATAGCGAGGTGAAAATTTGATTAAAAAAAAAAATAATAAATAATAAGTGCTGACATCGACAGAAATGAATAGTAACAAAAATACCGAATCTCTGAAAATGTCCTAACGAATCGTTGGGACAAGTGAAAACTGTCAGAGTAAAATTTTCAATAGAGAAAAGACATGTTAAGCATAAGAATGTCGCTTCACCGTTTTATTTTCTGATAAGAGAATAACTGAAAAAAATTTGTTGACATTTTTTGCCACTTGTCCCAACGATTCGTTAGGACAATTTTTGCAGTATACGTGTTGCTTCATTACTTCAGGTTATAAGGATAAATGTCTAAGTTCCTACAGTTAGAAGTCTAAGATCAAATGCAGTGAAAGAAAGAGTTGCCAAATATAAAATTAACATGTGTGGAAGTTGTAAGAGACTGGGCTTTCTATATAACCTTAAAGGGTTGTTACTTTTTTCTAAATTAGAAAAAGGGAGGCTAAATATCTGTAAAAAGGAAGGCAAAATATGTTTAAAAAAAAAAAAAAAAGTTTTATTTAAATTAAAAATCATACCAACTAATAAAATTCACAAATGTAAAAAAATAAATCAATACCATACGAAAAAGGTGTCATAAGTACATAACCTTGCCCTTACTAGTCTGTACTGACAGTACTACCAAATTATAATGTTTAGTAGACCTACCATAATCAGCACCTTTTAATAAAACATTAAAGTTGATAAACAATTTTATAAGTCATTCTTAGCAAGTTTCTAACCTACCAAACTACTAATACTCACATTTTATCTCCATTATCAAGGTAATCAATACCTAATTTTAGAAGTAAATATTAATTAAACAAAAACAAAAAACAAAAACACAAAAAGTTTCATTATTTGATATTTTAAAAACTAAGTTTCCATTTTAAGGGCGGGTCCAGAGTCCAGATCGAAAGTTATCAGAATCAGTCCCAATGTGTACATTTTATTACCATTGTAGTTAATAATAATGAGTGCTCCATAGCTCAGTGGTAGAGACCTCGCTTATCACGCGGGAGACCCGGGTTCGAGGCCGAGTTGGAATAGAGAAATTTGTGCGGTTCTCTCTTGCATTTAGCTCCGTCCAATTATGCGTAATAAGTACACCAGAGGCGTGCTTGCTGCTTGTGGAATCAAGATCGGCCTGGCTAGACAGCGGATGTTTGCCGTCGGCCCGTGAAACCCTTGGTTCGTCCTTGAATGAACCTACTGACACAACTAATAACCATTCCTGGGAGCAGATTTTGATTTTGTAGTCAGTAGATTTTTAGAATCGGTCGTTAGGCCTATCGTAGTGAGGTGCTATAGGCTTTTAAATACTATGAAATGTAATTCATAGAAATAACTCCATTCACTGTCAGCGACTGGCTTTAAATTAGGTCTGGAAGCGCCCTTACTGCGACATTCGCATGTAAATGAATTCATACATTCCCATCACAAAAATATAATAATGATAAAAAGTCAAAGAACACGCAAGTTTTCAATCGACACGCATAGTAGTAGTAGTAATAATAATTAAAACATACATGCTATGTTTTAAAAATAAAAATGGCATGAAATTTGTTTTAAATCACTGGTTTCCCATTGTATCAACATCACTTAAATCATCATCTCTCCTACCAATACCTACCATACATAAATCTGGGTTCTCGTCGCTATTATCCCCACAATCGTTTATCTGGTCACAGTAGAATGAAAAATCAATACACCTCCCATTATCACACGTCCATTCATTATAAGAACAAACTTCGTTGTCGAGGTAACACGTGACCCCAGCTGACTGGAAATAAAAAAATAAATGACTGAATTTAAGTAACAGTAGTGGTATGGTAATATTAATAGTAGTAGTAGTAGTATTAGTAGTAGTGCTAGCAGTAAATAGTTCCGCTTAAGTAACAGTAGTAGTATAGTAATATTAATAGTAAGTAGTATTAGTAGTAGTGCTAACAGTAAGGAAGTTCCGTTTACCTCACCAAATTCGCAATCGTTTTTACCCCAACCCCCAAAATTGCAGAGAGCCAAGTTTTGTTCATCCCCTTTGCAGTTAAGGTCATCCATCAAGTAGAGACCCTCTCCATTACCGAAGCTGAAGAATGAAAAGAAAAAAAAAAAAAACATTCAAACCAATGTAATACAAAATTTAAATGCACAAGAATACAGAAATAAAATACATATTAAATAAACAAAAAAAAAAATTAATACAAATACCATGAATAAAATACATTTTAATAAAGTATAAAAAAATAGAATTAAAAAAAAAAAAAAAAACATACATACCATATTAATTCAGGATAACGAAAAGACCAAACACAACAATGCAAACAATGCAAACAAACACAAAAAAATACATACCAAACAACACATACATAATTCTTAATATATATTAAACACAAATATTGTATACACAACAAAAATATAATTAATATAAACAACCATGATGAGACGTATGTAAGTAAGCAAATACCATACAAAATACATGCAACTACATAATAGTATTAGCTGAGAACCGCACCGCACTGGAACATTGAAATGTTGTGCCGGTGTGCCAGTGGGTCAGCAAAACGTATTACATACAATATAAGTAAAAAATACACCTTACTGTGAATTAGTATAAAAGGATCTTGCGCCTTTGTGATACCCAAGTTGCTTGCATACAACATGACTGTCTTCGATCCCCCACATATCATCACAAACTTCACCCCAAACGCCACCAACTGTATATATATATATATATATATATATATATATATATATATATATATATATATATATATATATATATATATATATATATATATATATATATATATATATATATATATATATATATATATTTCTTAAACCTTTACAGTATAATGCATTATTTTAAGTAAAGGAGGGGAATGGGAGAGGGACGACAATGGGTAAAGAGGAAGGTCTTACATTAAAGTGAGAGGGGAAAAAAACAAAATTATAGAGGGTAAAATGAAAAAGTGAGGGAGATTTAATTTGAAGTAAAAAATTCATAACAAAAGTCAACCTAGTTGGGAATAATATCAATTTCATGTTGAAATTTTGAAGCTGCCGTGGCATAAGGGTTGATTAACTCACGTACGAATCTTAGCAATAAACTTTCTAAAACGTTCCCCTAGTCAAATAGGGTAATGCTTCTGAAGTGCCAATTTTATAAGCAAAAAATAAAAAATAAAATAAATAAAAAAATTAAAAAAAAAAACATTGAAACTGGGCAAAAATGTCATCGTCGTTATCATGCTCGTCGTCATCGTCGTCGTCATTCTCATCATTATCGTCGTCGTTGTTCTCATTATCGTCGTCGTTATCATCGTTTTCATCGTCGTCGTCGTCGCTCCCATCGTTATCATCATCGACGTTCTCATTGTCGTCGTCGTTGTTCTCATTATCGTCGTCTTTATCATCATCGTTTTCATCGTCGTCGTCGTTATCATTATCGACGTTCTCATCGTCGTTGTCTTCGTTATCATTGACGTTCTCATCGTCGTCGTCGTTGTTCTCATTATCGTCGTCTTTATCATCATCGTTTTCATCGTCGTCATCATCATCGTCGCTCCCATCGTTATCATCATCGGCGTTCTCATCGTCGTCGTCGTTGTTCTCATTATCGTCGTCTTTATCATCATCGTCGTCGTCGTTATCATCATCGACGTTCTCATCGTCGTTGTCGTCGTTATCATCATTGACGTTCTCATTGTCATTGGTGCAAACTTGCAAAAAATTTTAAAATACTAAAAACCTCTTACGAATGTAAAATATTCTATATTCAATTAAAATAAATAAAATGATAATAATAAATAATAATAATAATAATAATAATAATAATAATAATAATAATAATAATAATAATAATAATAATAATAACTGTATACAACCTTTTATTTCAACTCTTCCTTCGTGAGGCCCTGTACCATTCGTTAGTCTTACTTTCAATGTACTAATATCAATGCAATCCTTTTCATCTTCTCCTCCAGCACAGTCTCTCCTTCCATCACAAATCTTTATAACGAATGAAATCAAACAATTATAAAATGTAAACAACTTACAATGGATACGAAATATCAACACTGGCAGATGGGGGTGGGGGAGTGAATGCTGATAATTGAAATGGACTTATTGCCTCTGTGGATATCAATTTTACCAAATCATCATGAAATAAACATAAATATCTATGTAGAAGCTTCACATGTTTTAATGCATCAGATAGAAAAATAAAGACAACATTGAAATAAAATAAAAATTAGCAAATTAGCTAAACTACAAAGATTCCTCTAACAAGCTCATTACCTTGGCTTTGGAGATACATTTGAAATCGAGACATATAAATGATGATGAACAATCGGGTGCAAGATCTATTCTTTCGTGGTATTCCCATTTAAAATCACGAGTAAGACCTCCGACTAGACCAGCATTACTCTTGCTTAATAAGCAGGTTGATGTGGACTCTCTGTGGAGAATAAAAAAAATTAAAGTGACTCGAAATAATATATATTTCAATATATTCCACAACAACTGGGTTAGGTGAAATTTCACTGAGTTAGGCTAAAGGCAGGTTAGGTTAATTTAGGGAGCTGAAACCCAAAATAAAAATATATATTTTAATACATTCCACTACAACTGTGCTAGGTGAAAGTTCACTGTTAGGCTAAAGGCAGGTTAGGTTAAGTTAAGTGCAAGTTAGGATAATTTAGAGAGATGAAACTCAAAATAATATAGCATATATTTCAATATATTCCACTACATTTGTGTTAGGTGAAATTTCACTGAGTTAGGCTTAAGGCAGGTTAGGTTAAATGCATAATTTAGGGAGCTGAAATTATTAACCTAATGAAGTACTTATTTAAAAATTTATCACAATATCACATTTCAATATATTGACTCAAATTTTACCCGTGCTAACAACCTGGCGTTAACACACTCAACATTTACAAGAAAAAGAAATGAAGTTTAATTATAGATGTTTTTTAAAATTAAATGTTATGTTCAATGAAAATACAAATGCATGGCACACAAACATGTCTGTGGGGGTTCTGTCCCAGTACCTTCTCCACCCGTAAGTGATGGAGAATAATTAAAAATCTAATTCAGAAATACATATATACATTCAAAATTTAATCAATTTTTTTGAAACCTTGATACTTCTCAACTTTAATACTACCTATCACCTGACATTAAAAAATATCAAAAAAAAATCCAAATTATCAAGAAAATATGTGCGATTCATTGTAGCTTAGATATAAACATCCCTAGAATCAGATATTTCGAAGATTCTTATATTTTGGTTGCAATCTTTATTAAAGGGAATTAACCTCAAAATCTGAATAGGGTTCTTCCTTGTCGTGTAAGAGCGTAGACAGCATCCATAACTGTGACGGTCTTCCTCTTTGCATGCTCTGTGTAGGTGCAACAGCATCCCTGATAACGTTTTCAAGGAAAACTGTAGGTACACCACCACCACAAATTGTCATCTTCAATTTAATGGAAGGGTGGGTGTCACACTAGGTCATTGTTTTCCAATCGTGACCCACATGGAGACCCAGAGAATCACTGAAGCTATGAGGGTGTCCATAATATGAGCTAAGGGGTCCATTATAAATAAATAATATTGTAAGTTAGAACTCAGGGGGTCTACAGTCAAAATAAAGGTTAGGAGCCCCTGCACAAGGTACTCTTTAATTATAATAATACAAAATGGACCGCTACGAGCAGGGAGAAATTAAGTTTTAAAATGTGTATCCAAATTCAAAGAGAACATGACACGATAACATTACTTCTTAAAAAGAAGTTAATGTTAAATATGTTTCACATTTCAAGATGAAAAATTATACACCTACAAAAACTTATAAAAAATAAAGAAGTTTAACAAAACAAATCTAGGAATA
>SEYY01005074.1:235000-250000 GCA_009176605.1 Armadillidium nasatum | reverse complement strand
TGATGTAGTAGGATTGCCCAACCCACTCTCCCCTTGAACTCCCTCAGGGTATTTATCAGTTTCGTATTCAAGTTTCCGCACTCTAAAGAAAAATCAACTGTGGTAATTGGAGATATATTTCAGTTTCCTAACAGCTGTAACATACGGTCATATAATTTCATTGTTAAAGCCAAATGTAACATATACCACTAAAGTATGCATATATATACTTCTTCAGCAAATCAGGAGAACCTGCAACTTCTACTTCACTCATTTTGCATATGAAATGACCCCCAGTACTGCTAATCAATCATTTTTACAACCAATCCGGTAGCAACAGATTTGTATAACTTTTCATGCAACTTTTCAAAAAAAAATGATAAGAAATGTCAAAGTGTTTAATATGTTAGCCCTTAACATATACACTTAACACACAGATGTTATATTAAATTTACGTCCAATGATATTCAATAACCTTTTGTTAGAGATGAAGATTAAAATGACAAGATATGAATAATTAAAAGAATATTAATATGTCATTGCCTAACGACTTACCAGACAACAAAAAATAAATAAATAAATAAATTAATTAATTAAGTTAGCAAACTCTTTCAAATTTATAATGAGAATTTAAACGTCGCTGTGTAGTCGGGGCCGGAGCCAGAGAAAAAAAAAATTTGGGGATGGAGCTGAAATAAAAAAAATATTTTTTACAATAAAAGTAAATGGGTCTAGATTGGAAGAGAGTTGGCCAATTTGAAAGTAATAAAGACGGAGCTTCCCAATTTTAATATGATAGATATGGAGCCAGAGGTGACCAATTTTAAAACAAAAGAGCAGGAGCTTGCCAATTTTAATATGACAGATATGGAGCCAGAGGTGACCAATTTTAAAACAAAGGAGCCGGAGCTGGTCAATTTTAATATGACAGGGTTGGAGCTGGATATTTTAAAGAGCATCCAGAGTTAGAACTGTCAAAAAAACATATATACAGACCTCACAACCCTCATTCAAAACTCTTAAAATATAAATTAGGAATTTTTTTAATTATTGTTTTTATTTTTCTAAATGAACTGGGGCAAAAATCTTGAAAACAAATGAAAATTACGATACATATTCTAAATAACGTTGAACTATTGAAAAATAAATGAAAATTAACATACAAACTAAACTATAAATAATTTATACACCAAAATTTTTAGAATATCTAAATTTAGAAAATAGACCAAAATTTTTAGAATATCTAAATTTAGAAAATAGACCAAAATTTTTGTTTTCTAAATTTAGAAAATTTAGAATATACATTTCCAGTTTTAAGGTAATAATTGTTCTTACCTATCTCTAATGGATCTCTTTCACAAACGAAAGATAACTTTTCTTGGCAATTTCCAAGCTGAAATTTAAAAAAATAAAAATAAAAATAATAATAATAATAATAATCTACAAATAATCCAATTAAAAATTAAAACAAAATATCCCATTTTAAATTTTTGGATTTTGTGTCTGGCTGTAAAACTATAACATTTTATTGTTTATAAAAAAAATAATAATAAACTAATAAGTATTAATATGACCAAACTGTTTTTGTTTTGTTTTTTTCTTAAATAAAATCTTATTAGATTACAGGATTAAATTTCAAATAAAATAGTGAAGGTTAATATACTAATAAAAAGTAAACCTCTCTAAACAAAATAATTACAATTAAAAAAAATAAAATCATGTTAAGGATACACTTAACCAGTAAATTGATGTTCAGGATGACAAAACCAGAACATCAGCGGGTATGAATCTTTATAGATTTTGTTGATAATCCATCTGGATACAAAATCTTTTAAATATTTTTCCCGAAGGTTCCCATTATATACAGGTACAACTCTTTTGAGTTTATGCTAATGCTTCATATATAGATGAGTCTACCTTTAATATCAATAATTCAGAAGAGGTCGATTTTACATGTCTTACAGGGTTTTATATTACACCAGCTTAACCCATTCACATCTTCTGGATAGAAACAAATTTTAATGGGAGTTATGCTGTTGGGGGGAGACGTAGTCCTCTCCTTATCAATGCCATCTACCGTGGCTCAAACGGTAGAGTGATTGACTCACGTGCTTGAGGGCGCAGGTTCGATCCCACTTGGGGATTCTAGGTATATACTCCCTAGAAAAGTTCCTCACCTCGAGTAGGGCAATGCCCGTGAGATGTGAACTTTAAAATAAAAAATGTAATAAATAGCTCACAGTATATATATATATATATATATATATATATATATATATATATATATATATATATATATATATATATATATATATATATATATATATATATATATATATATATATATATATATATATATATATATATATATATATATAATTACCTTCCAGAAGAAATATTTGGCAGTATGCACTTCATTCCAAGAATCTTTCAGTGGGTAAAAATCTCTTAATATTATACACTCTGGTTCTGAGCCACCAATACGTGGGTGTTCACTAACTGCAGGTGTGTCGTTTGCCGGAAAGCCGATCCAACCTGCAAGTATATGTATAATAATTTCAAAATCTAATACCAATGGATGAAATTACGTTAGAAAAGTCAGAGGTGTGCAACCATTGGCACGCGTGCCAAACGTGGAAAGCCGATAAATTCTTTACGGTCCCTAAACCATATATGCGCAAATGTTTTTAAAACTTAGCTAAAAACATGATTTTGGAAACCTATCAATCATATATGCGTATATATATATATATTTTAATAATTACCAAAAATATCAAATTTTGGTAACTCTTTTAAACCAATTCCCAAATTCCCAAAGCTGAATCTTTTATTTCCTTTGACTAAATGTATTAAAATGAATTATAATAACAAAATACCAATAAACACAAAGTAAAGTAGGGTATTAAAATTTTTAATGTATGTACCAATTTATCAGAATATATATATATATATATATATATATATATATATATATATATATATATATATATATATATATATATATATATATATATATATATATATATATATATATATATATATATATATATATATATATATTATACCTGGCCACCATTTGGTAAATTTTAAATCCTCGGACATGGGTAACGGGGACCCTTGCCATAGCCAATATTGTTCCCCTTGCAAACTGAAAGTTACCCCCGAAGTGTGAAATGCCTGATTTGATCCCCCACTTGAAGCCAAAAGATACGATATAAAATCATTTTCCTCCTGAAATATTTAAAATATATTATCATTAATAAGAAAGGTGGCGATAAAACAAGCTGTAATGCCTTGGCTTAATGGATGGAGCAATGACTGTATAAAGATAAGGTTTAAGTTCTATCTTTTCTGTCCGTTAATTTCACACTGAGATTAGACACTTTTCGTTATTTTATTAATCTCATTTCTCTCTTTACACCTCTTAACCACATTTTAACTGGTTCCTTGGTATAGTCAACGAGTAAGTTGAGTATAAATACCATCATTAATATGAAAGGTGGCGATGAAACCGGGAGTCTAAATAACAAACTGTGGTGCCTTGGTTTAATGGTTGGAACAATGACTGTATAAAGATACTGAAGGTGCAAATATATGTTAGATATTACAGTAACTCAAAAGATCTGTGAAGTTTTTTGTTCTATTTACTGCATTTGGATGGAACTTACTTCCTTAGTGAGTGTCTCTTTCCAAAGCGGATAAATAGTTTCATTGGTATACGTCGAATTTTTTTTCAAGCAATCATCAAATAGACGTTTGAAATTAAATTCAAGATCAGTCCCAGAGATAATTTTAATTTCTGATCACCGATCATCACTTGCGAGATATCTCGTCAATACGACAAATTATCCAACAAAATCCCTTAAAAACTGCTTTGGACACACAGTAGTCCCTTGACTTCATTTCCATTACTCTGTTGGACATTCCTGTTGGATTTTGTTCAAGAGTTTTAACTTGTACAGAAGGAAGACAAATACTTTGGTGGTGATTACTTTAATGATGACTACTTTGGAGATGATTATGTATTAATTACTGCAGTATAAACATTCTTTATTGTGGATATCTGGTGGTGAATAATCAGCAATTTTCTAAAAATGTTTAACTGGTGGAGGTTATTTTAAATTTATTCATTTAAAGTTAAAACAAACACGACAGTAACGAAAACAACACAAACTTTTTCTATATATATATATATATATATATATATATATATATATATATATATATATATATATATATATATATATATATATATATATATATATATATATATATATATATATATACAGGAATTCATGGGAAAGGATGCACAAGTTTAATTAATATCGTGAAAGGACCCTTAAAAGGTTTAGTTGTAGGTCCCCTATCTGCTTCAGGAGGGTGGAGGGGGGGGGGTTTAACCACAAAGTAGTTAATTAATATTATTATTATACCTGACTAGTAATGCTGAGTAGTCTTCCCCCTTTGTGTTGACAACTATTCTTGGCCTCAGTTTGATCAGTCTTTTCTGACGTATCTACAAAATAGCACTTCGTACCCCACCTGTGCCAATTCTGAGGGCATTCAGAGACGCTATTCCTCCTGCAGCGAATTCCTTAATTAAGACAAAAATTTTTAAGGTTTTAATAAGGAATTAAAAAAAAAACACCAATAAAATAAATTTAACCCTAATAATAACCAAATTACCCCACAAATCTCCCTCTTTATATAAATTATCAATATAAAATATATATATATATCAAATAAAATATTATATATAAAATAAAAAAAACAAATAAAAACAAGCATACCTACGACCGATTTTGCAAGGTCATCAAAACTTAATAACTTATTTTCACATTGAGAAGGATCTAATTCCTCAGGGTCACACAGCAATCCTTTGTAGGTCGATATTCGAGACTTGGGCCATCCGTAAACCAGGCCTCTAGTTTCAGAATGGGCTCCTCTGTTAAAACAAAAACAAAAAAAACAACAAAAAAAATTTATTTTATTTATTTTCAATATAATCATTTACATTTTATTAACAGATATTAAAATTGAAAATAATAAATTTAGATACTTTGAAATAATTATTATTATTATTATTATTATTATTATTATTATTATTATTATTATTATTATTATTATTATTATTATTATAAAGGAATAAAATTAGTACAGTTCTGAAGAATAGTAAATGGTTTGCTAAGGAGAAAGGTACGAAAAAACAATCAATTTCCTTGATAATGCTGACATAGGAGCATTGCAAGTGGAACGTGACCTTGTCTGTGCGTTTCTGACTTTGAAAATGAATTTTGACAAAGTAAGACATGAGGGCTTGATGAAGGTGTTAAGAGAGTCTGGAAACAGAAGGGAAGGTTTGAGAAGAATTGTGTACCTCTATTAGAAAAGGAAGGAATAGCTATTAGAAGCATAAAATGTAGGATGATTAAACATAAAGGCAGTCAACTGAATAGGGCGTAAGACAAATGCGATGTCAATTGATCTGTCTTCAATCTCTATACCAATTTTTAAATTAAAATGTACGACAATTAAACATAAAGGCAGTCCCCTGAATAGGGCGTAAGACAAATGCGATGTCAATTAATCTGTCTTCAATCTCTATATACCAATTGTTAAATTAAAATGTAGGACGATTAAACATTAACTGAATAGGGCGTACGACAAATGCGATGTCAATTAATCTGTCTTCAATCTATATACCGATTATATTATCACTAGAGAAGAAGCCACACGGAAGGAATAAAAATAGGTAGGCAAAAAGTTAATAATAGATAATGATGAAAAAGTATTTATAGAAAATTATGAAGAGAACCAGCGTTTAATGGACGAGACAACTGAAGAAGACTAGACAAAACCGAAGAAGGCTACACAAAATGGTTGAAAATAAGTGGAGGAAACCCTGAAGACATGGTTATGTCAAACTTAGTCAAACAGGTTGACAGGCTGAACTAGGATAAAAAGAAACCAAATAAAACTGGTCTAAATGTTCACCTATTTGGAATATTTCATTAATAGGAACAGATGTGATAAAAGAACTTAATAAATAATCGATATTAAACCCAAAAATTAATACAATAAAACTAAACCAAAATCTACAGCTAAATTCTACAAACACCTATTAACAAAAGAATAAAAATTTACTGAAAAAAATACTAATTTATGTACCTTTTATACCCAAGGGTATGGCATAACTGATCTTTTGCTTTCCAAGAACTCTTCTTTAATAACAACTGGTGTCCAATCCCCTTCGGACCAAACCTGCATAAAAAGATATTTTATATATTTAATTCTGAAAAACGGAATATTTATTTAATGATACCCTTAATATACCCTTTTTACTCAACAGAGATTCCAAATAAGAGAACAAAATTGCCGTCCAGATTAATGGCTGACATGTTCCAACAGAGTTTCAAAAAGTTTTAAGTTAAAAGGGAAATAAAAAATAGAGAATGAAGATTATTTAGGACAAAAAAATTTTAATTATTAAATAATTAAATATAATTCCTCAAAATTAATAAAATTTAAAACCATGTCTGCAAATAATATATATATATATATATATATATATATATATATATATATATATATATATATATATATATATATATATATATATATATATATATATATATATATATATATATATTATATAAAATTGAGATACATACTGCAACTTATAATGTAAAACTGGAGAAGAAAAGACAAATAATATTAAAAATAAATAAATAAATTTAAACCCTTGTTGACTATCAGATACTCTGTAATAGGGTTGGCCAACGCACCGGTAATGTGTACGGTACGGCAAATATTTCAGTCTCGTGTAGATGTACGATCCCGTGGTGCGGTGTGGTGAGGTGGGTGCGGTGTGGTGAGGTGCGGTGCGGTGCTGTATACGGCAAAAGTTTAAGTCTAGTCTCGTGCAAATGCACGATCCCGTGGTGCGGTGTGGAGAGGTGAGGCGCCGTAAGGAATACTGCAATATATCAAATCATTTTCTTACCTGTAAATAACCCACGTATGGAGCTCCTCCTCTTCGGAGCCTTACAAGCTGTCCACAGAAAGGAATGTCCACTGAGTCTCTCCCTTTGCTCTCTAATAATAATAATAATAATAATAATAATAATAATAATAATAATAATAATAATAAAACACTTATTTACAGAAAGGTAAAAATATATATCCAATAATAAAAGCATTACAAGAAACTATAATTATTAAAAGTTTAAAGACTTAATATTGAATATTTATATTCTATAGAAAAAAAAAGTAAAAATAGAAAATAATAAATGGAAAATGATACAATTATTATGATAAATAACAATTTAAACTTCATAAAAACAAATTAAAATCTAAAATGAAAAAAAAAATGGTTAGGTTATAAGTGTATCTTTAATCATATTTCTGAAGTCAAATTTTATTCTAGAATTCCTTCACCCACTACCCTCCGACCCGCGAGTGGTGGAGAGTGTAGGAACTAATCAGCAATTTTTCCACCAATGATAATGCCAAACTTGCAAAACAAATGTTATATGAATGCACTAATATTTATGGGGATGTTATTTGCATCGTTATATCATATATAAACATTTTCTCAATAATATATATATATATATATTTTTTAACATTTCTATAACTAATACATATCAAACCTGGTATTAGAGAATGTGATGCGCATATCGCACTTTCAGGCCAACCACATTCATGGGTTGAAGCATCAAATAAAGTTCCCGGTGCGCAGTCCATTAATGTAGCTCTATCCTTCCAACAATTCACAAACTTTGAACAATCCTATCAAAAAAAACTGCCCCTTTTAATAATAATAATAATAATAATAATAATAATAATAATAATAATAATAATAATAATAATAATAATAATAATAATAACGACTCCATGGAAGTCAGAAATGAACTTACAGATAAAAATATATATAATATATATATATATATATATTATATATATATATATATATATATATATTATATATATATATATATATATATTATATATATATATATATATATATATATATATATATATATATATATATATATATATATATTTTGCTACAGTGGCATAATGGTTAAGTGATTGACTCGAGTGCTTGAAGACGCTGGTTCGAATCCCAGTGCAGACACTAAATAGGAAGTACCTAGAAAACTCCCCTCCTTGAACAGGGTAATGCCAGTGCGGTGCGTAACGGTAAAATGATTGCTTCACGAGTTTGAGGACGCGTGTTCGGTCTCACATGCGGATCTTTGGTAGAATCCTCCTATAAAGTTCCCCGCCAGTAAGGTATGATATTTGAGAGATACTTTCCTATAATTGTAGTCTAGTAAAGTTCCAGTAACTACTACTACTGCTACTGAAAACAAGCGGAAGCCTCAAAAAGGGGTACAGGAGGGTAGACGGTGTCCCAATTTTTCATACGTCCAATCAATTATCATCATCAATGTTTTCTACTCGTCTCCTCGTATACTCTCTCCATTGAGGAGGACTAATGCCACTCTTTCCCACTTATGAATATAAGTTAAAACATACTATTTAATATTTGAACTTAATGGGCAAGTTGTATTTTAAAAATAAAAATACATTTTTTGCATTGTCACCATCTAGTATATTACGGGCCACATCATATACTTTCTTTGCACCATTAACATATAGTTTGCTAGGTAGAAAGCTAGATATAGCCAAGCAATTACTTAATTTAGAAAAAATAAAATAAACATCTGGGATGGTTCATTCATACAGCTTTCCTTGAAAAGGTGGAGTCTAGGGCTTTTCGTCTTAAATCTTTCACTCTCACTAATTCTATTCAGTCTCTTTCTGCCACCTGTTGAATTGTTGCATCATTCTCTCAATACTATTTCTATTACAACGAACACTGCTCTTCTGGACTCTCTCGTCACATACCTCCTTCGCTGAGAAGGGGTCAAGAAGCTACAAGCCTTTCTACACAGTCTAATCTTTTCTCTGTCCAACTCTTTGACCCCAGACATAACCAGCTATGCTCAATCTTACGCATTTACTCTACTGGTAAAGACTGGAACACACTCCCTTTATCTGTTCTCTCAAATTCCTTTGACTCGCACACTTTCAAATGACGTGTATCGAGACATGTCGGCCTGTAACTTGACCAGGTTTCCAGGATTTTCCCAATTCTGATGGGCTTGGCCTTTGTCCACCAGAGGATATATATATATATATATAATATATATATTATATATATATATATATATATATATATATATATATATATATATATATATATATATATATATATATATATATATATATATATATATATATATATATATATATATAATTATTATTTTTTATTTATATTTATTAACAAAATAATAATAATAATAATAATAATAATAATAATAATAATAATAATAATAATAATAATAATAATAATAAAATTTCAAATGTGACGCAAACTTCAGTCAAGGAGCAGCTTTCTTTCATGTATTAATTTGGTATCGGTCATTTTTGTTAATGATACCGATACTCACAAATATTTCATATACCGATATAATCGATATCACAAAATTTACCTATACTGATACCTATACTTGACTCCCTCCCTAGCTAAACACTAAAAAGATGTACAACTCAGTTAACAATATACATACTCCCACTATAGGTTTCAAACTGGACATAAGTTACACAAAACATTCAAAATTGCAGGTAACAATATAGTACTCACACTCTATATTTCACAACTGTAGAAGTGTCACATTATATATTACACACTGTAGAAGTGCCAAACTCTATAGTACACACTGTAACAGTGCCACACTCTATATTTCATACTGTAGAAGGGCAAATAAACCTGTCAAATTGGGAGAGCTTATTCTTATACTCACTTTGGGGTAAGGAAATTGTCCATCTGGTTTCAAACACAAGGTACTCTGTTCTCCGCCTTTGAAGTAGGATTTAAATCCAGTCACTTTCTTTTCAACCTTTTTGGTAAAAATTAAAATCTGATATATATATATATATATATATATATATATATATATATATATATATATATATATATATATATATATATATATATATATATATATATATATATATATATATTAGGGATGGAGCGATACCGATACCTAAAAATATGCCGATACTTGCCGATACTACTACCATACCGATACTTTACTCTTATCCAAAAATATTTGCCGATACCGATACAGTATCGGAAAATACCGATATGCCGATACTTCACTCCATCCCTAATATATATATATACCGTATATATATATTATTCAAAGATCTACAGTGTTAAGTGCTATTTCTTAACGTAAGTAGTGCTGGAGTACAACGTTGGGCTTGTGTATTGTGTAATGCTTACTATGTCTCATAGTACTTGTGTATAATGTAGCCCTTGTTGCCATGTGGTGTTTGTGTGTTACTCAGTGATTTTATGGCATGTTGTGCTGGTATGACACATAGTGTTTGTGTGTCATGCAGTGTTTCTTTGCCACATAGTGTTTGTGTGTCATATAATGCAAGTGTTTCACATTGTGTTTGTGTGCCACACACACAAGCACAAAAAGATTATATATTTTTTTTCCTTATTGAAACTAACTTTCCTGGAAAGATTCTCTCTAGGGATCAAACCCGGTACCTCCACCACACAAACCAAATACATCATCATATAAGCTATACCAGCAGGTGTACAAACACACACAAATTAACTTCTCATTTTAAAAACTTTTCATACAACATTGTTATTAAAAAAATAAAAAAAAAATAAGGGAGGGTTAAATAATTTGTTTAAAAAAATAATAAAAATTTTAAATATTTAAAAAAAAATAAAAAATTCCAAAATATATAAACATTTTCAAAAATATTCACAAATACTTGAAATTCATTTTTCAGAATTATTTTTTAAGTGAAATTTTTACATTTTATTTTTAATTTCGATGATAGGATCTTCAGATATACTACTAACTAAAAATAAAATAATAATAATAATAATATACCTTAACATATTTCCAAATATTCAAGTTTACAATGTGATAAATATATATATATATAATTTTTTTATTTTATTTTTTACATCTCACAGTCATTGCCCTATTCAAGGAAAAACTTTTCTTGGTAGTATATACCTAGGATACCCATGTGGAATCGAACAGGTTCCCTCAAGCACTTGAATCAATCACTCTACCATTTGTGCCACAGTGAACGGTTTCAAATACAGGAGTCTGGGGCTCTTAAAAAACTTTCTAGGTGTTTCTAGAACACAGTAATTCAAATCTTAGGACTACTATAGCATGTAATCTACACTTGATCTAACTCTATGTGAATGCATGGCACACAAACATATGTTTAAAGGGAGGCAGAGCACCCCAATAACCAAAGAATGTAGACTATGATAAAATTTGTATACTGCATATTTAACTAGCACCCAAATCTTAATTACAATAATTTATATTTACACGTAACCTTGATTCAAATTTCATGTATAATTGAAGGTACGCTCTAATTTTATCTCATGTGGATCAAATTTTTCTCAAACTTATACTTAATAAATAATACAGTGTTCAATTTTGTTCGTACCTTGTTAATTGCAGATCCTATAAAACCGAAAGATTTTTCAACGTTTTCTTCAATTTCATCTTTAACACCTTTTTGAGTCTTCTTGACTGCGACTTTCACCTTCTTTGTTAGACTCTGAATCTTTTTCTTAAATTTATTTGCAATCTTACAATATATTATAATTAATTATTTAATTATTAATTATTTAATTAAGTTACTACGAATATGGTATGTGATTTATAGTAACTAGTCGCTAAACTTATGGAGTTGTCTTTCTTTATATATGACTTATATATGTATTTTGATAATTTCAAAAAAATAATATAGAAATTCAGATAGAAAATTAAAAAATTATTTTTAAAAAGTGTTATAAATTTTTTTTTTTTTTTTTTAGAACTTTTAAACCTCCTTACATATTAAATTTAAAATTTACAGTAATACCAAATTATTTACTAATGTAATTAAAATTATGATTTAATGATTTTCAGTATATTTTTTTTATTTTATTTATTTATTTTTTTTTTTATTTCCGTAACTTACCTTACCAAAAAATCCAAAACTTTTATCAGGTGGTTCAGTTCTGCTATTTACTGTTATATTTAATGGTCTCCAAATTCCAATCTCTGCAGGTGTCGTCACTGGTAAATCATCTTGAAAGCATTTCACATTCCACGCATGATCACAAGTTAAAATTTTTGGGTTGAATAAAGTGCCCGGACCACAAGACTGAAGGTGGGGTATTCCATTAGCACAGTTTATAAATTTTGAACAATCCTGTACGAATACAAATATGAAAAAAATAATATGTAATAACACATATTTATATTTTCCATATACTGCATATATGCCCAATCAATTTATAAGTAAACTATTCACAAAGAAATTTTTACTGATCAATCCGCGTGGAAATTTCAAAAATTTAGTATATAAATATATTCATATAAATATATTCAATACTTTAAACCTCATTATATTTACAATCTGTAGGAATAGATTTATGGATGGAAATACCATAAATACTAAATTTTGAAAATAAATATAACAAAGCTGATATACTTTAGATATATTGTACTAGTATTGTTATTGTTATTATTATTATTTGTTTGGACTGGGACAGTCTTCGATAGGCCCTTGTGGCTTCTAACTGTCTCTATTTTCCTATGTTCCTATGTTCCTATATTCATAGTTTAGAATATTATACAAATCTAGTGTTTTATTAATAGTTAATTGTTAACTTAATAGGTAAACAATAAAAATAAAACAATTTTTTAAGTCTGATTGTGCTCATTTAAACCTTTCTAAATAATTTCTAAAAATATTAACATTAAATAATTTCTTTTATTCTAACAATTTTTGTGAATGGTAAAATAATATAACATGAAATAGTATAAATATAAATAGATATTCTATTTCAAAAACTAATGCAAGCAAAATTACATAATGAAAACTTAATATGAATTAATGACAAATAACAATAAATATAAAATATTCTGTCGGTCATATAGCTTTTGTGAATTCCTATTAAAATTCAAGGAAAAACGTACAATTAATAGCAATGGGTAGCCTACTTAAGAGAAGATTAAGAATTTATAAATATATAAAAATATTTAGATAGTGTAAATGAATTGATAAAAACTATATATATATATATATATATATATATATATATATATATATATATATATATATATATATATATATAATATATATATATATATATATATATATACTATTCAAAACTTACTGGTATGTAAATGAAGATTCCATTAGGCTGAGAACATTTTAAAAAAGCTCTATTCCTAATGAATTCCCGATGCCTAACATGAAAATACTCAAAAGATGCAAACTGCAAATATATATATATATATATATATATATATATATATATATATATATATATATATATATATATATATATATATATATATATATATATATATATATATATTGGATTCGTAGTGGTCTAGTGGTAGGTTGTGAACCTATATATATTGTCCAATATGCTGATGGTTCGAATCCTATTACCCAATATGTACATACATGATAGTGAACATTGTGAATATACATAATAATGAACATTGTATGTGTGCATAGTAATGCACATGGACCTTCGTTCTTTTATGTTGATGAAAAAATATTTAGATCAGAAAGGTTTCTCCGCCTGTCTTTACTTAGAAGTTAAAAATGAAAATAATAATTTTTAATGATAGAAAGAAATGCATATAAAACTTTTTTGAGCTTCTTTTTTTATTTATTTAATAAATGATATATATAGCGTCCTTTATGATTTTTACACTTTGAAAATAACGTCTCATCTGTTTGAAAAGTGAAGTCATGTCCTCCAATTGGCTCAGAAGTTGACACTGAATTGGCACAAACCTAGAGAAAATAGTTTTATGTAAATCGTGAGCTAACAACCTAACCTAACCTAATCAAAAAAATTATTTTCAATAGCAATTTTGTATTTCTGAAAACATCTCACTGCATCAGTTTCATTTAAAATATTCTTATCAAACCAACAGAAATTATATTCACAATTCATTTTCAACGATCCAAATCTTTAACATTAAATCGAGAATTTGAGTGAAATAAATTAATTTAAAATTTTATTTTGCAAAAATTAAAAAAAAAAAAAAAAAAAAAAAAAAAAAAAAAAAAAAAGACATTTTTAAATTAATAATAAAATTAACAATCAAATACCAATCTTTCTAATCTAAATATTTTTTCATCAACATAAAAGAACAAAGCACCATGTACATTAGTCTTGGGTTGTGACAGGCCTAGCAAGCCAACAATTATCATTTAAATGCTTGCAACAACTCCAGGACCAGCATGGGAAACCATAGATCCAAAAGGCATCTTCTGGAGGTCTTTAAAAAGGTATTTAAAGGTTAGATGGAGGCAGCAGTAGTCCCACTGAAAGGGTGAAAACCCTATATGTGATTAAATAAAGCTCAAAAGGACTGGTATACTGAAACCAATGAGCCGAAGAACATGATCTTAGAGCCTTCTAGGAGGGGACTTTTAGGGGCAGATGGTAAAAGAGGCTGGTCCCGCTAACTGGGTGAAAACCTCTTCCAAGGAGGTAGATGTAAATAACAAAACAAAAAGAAAAGTTATTATGCATGGTTCATCTCTTACCTGGTATTTAGTAGTTATTCATAATATAAACTGGAAATATAATGTATATTGAAGAAAAACAAAAATGGGTTGGAAAATCAAATTCAATAAATTTAAAAATAGTTCAATACAAAAAATACTGTTATAAAATGATATAATTATGGCGACTATACCGAACATGCCTACGCTTTATAGCGATATAGACATGAGTAGTATATGTAGCGCTATTGACGGGTGTCAGATTTAGCTACCTCGAAAAAATCTGGCAACCTGTCCCTAACGGTCTTTTCTGCATTTGCGTGCAATCCTGCATTCTCAGGGACCTTCCTGACATTTTCTTTGTCGGTT
>SEYY01005074.1:225000-230000 GCA_009176605.1 Armadillidium nasatum | reverse complement strand
CTTCGGGGAACGTAGAAAATGGGATGACGTCACATAAGAGCATAAAAAATATAGAGACAGTAGGAAGCTCCAAAGGCTTATCGAAACTGTCCCAGTCAAATTGATATAAATAATTCTTCTAACCAAACACGCACCCAAATAACTAAGTGAATATTCAGTAGCAAATGTCTAACTACTGATCGTTGCTTCGTTTATTTGAATTTGTGGACGCAACAGCCAACGTTATAATTTATGACAGGCAAAATTGCTTATTCAGTTTCATTAATTATTACATATATACATTGATTCTATACATTTTGTGACTTGTTGGGAAATATTAGCAATTCTTTTATTTAGACATTCCTTAAAAGGATTCTGGAGTCTAAAAAGTATTTATAATTAAAACTTCTGCATTTAAATGGCAAACTTCAGTATTTAGACATTATAGTATTCAAACCAGCAGACATCTTTATGTTTTTTAAGCATCTTTTGTTTAATTGTTTTATAGGAATATATATTAATATCTAATAGAATTCAAAAAAGTTTTTCGACAGAACAAAATTTCTATTCTAAATCGACAAGAAATGTCGGCGACAAAGTTCTTTTAGGGTTTGAAAATCTCTTGCAAAATAATAACTTGAAAACGTTGAATGGAAATGTTCTCCATTCTTCAGGTTTAGCCTTAATTATGATGGCCATTTTATTTTCTACGTTTCTTCATAGTTATATAAAGTTCTTATAGGATTTGAAGATCTCTTCAAAGAACTTTCCTGGCAAAATAATAACTTGAACAATTTATTAGGAAATGTTCTTTATTCTTCAGGTTTAGCATTAAGATTGCCATTTTCTTTCCTACGTTTCTTCATGGTTATGTAAGGCTCTTATAGGATTTGAAGATCTCCTCAAAGAACTTTCCTGGTAAAATAAAAACTTGAACACTTTATTAGGAAATGTTCCACATTCTTCAGGTATAATTAGCTTTAAGGTAGCCGCTTCCTTTGCTACGTTTCTTTACAGTTAATATTTTGGATGTCTTATATGCAGTGGCGTAACGTAGATGGGCTACAGTTGCTCCCCTGAGCCCAAAATTTCAAAGGAAAATGCAAAGTACTAATAAATTATTGACTTAGGTTAAAAAGTTGTCTGACATTGTATATCGATACTTTTATATCGATATTTTGAAATTTTCATCTATCGATTAGACCTGTATCACACGGCAAACTTCGGAGGTTATGATAACTTGAACTAACTTTCGATATATCGATATTTCCATAGTATCGATACTTTCATATATCGAAGGTCAGACAACTTCTTAACCTTTACCTAAATTAATTTTTTTTTTAAAAAAAGCTCGTCTTCCCATGGATTCCCCTTCTCATATAAAATTCTTCAATGTTCGAGCATTATGTAGTTTTTCAACTTAATGAAACAAATTGTCACTTAATATTTTTATAGTTTAACAAATAATAATTTTAACATTTCGCTGGTTCAAGAGAAGATAATGTTAAATTTATTAGTTAAAAAATAATTAAAATGATGCAATCGAAAATTTCGAAGACGAATATAAATTTGAAGTTAGCAACTCCAGTGTTGTGATTTAAAATTCTCTCCTACATTTGCCTGCTCGAGACAATACAAAGTTTCAAAATCACAAAAAACGTTCCCCAAAAATTTGGATCGAGTGACGTCACTCATAAACGAAACTACAGCGAAAATCTTGATTTTTCGTGGAACACTTCGTTGTTGCAAATTTCAACTGATCTATATAAATAAACGTTAATAAATTTTAAGACCTAATTTAAGCAATTGTTTAATTTAATCGATGTCAAAAAAAAGGTCATAGGTAGGAAATTAAGATAATCGTATGACCCAAACGAAGATTTTTAAAAGACTTTGGCTGCAGTCATGATTAAAAACATTGGAACCAATGAAATTCTGAATAATTTAAAATAATTAATTTGCTTCATTTAAAGCAAATTAATGATCCGAAAATGCTAAAATAATTATCTGCAATAACTTGAAAGCAAATCTAATTGAGTTAGAATGTATACCAAAAATTGAAGGATTTCCTTTGGCTTATTTTCTTATTTGTTTAAATCCGTGACCATTCAAAATTGCGATAGAGAAAATTAAAGACACAGGTGGCGTTCCACTGTCAAGATTCTTTAAAGATCTTTGAAGATTGCTAAAGCGAAGTGTTCTATGAATAGTGTCCCACGAGTTTTGCTGCAGTAATTTTAAGCTCCCTGGAGCAAAAAAAAAACTGAAGAGGAAAAAATCTTTAATTTTCACTGCCGCGATCTTGAATGGTCACGTGATGTACAAACAAATATGAAGAAGATATAAGCCAAGGGTACCTTTTGTAAATATTCTTCCTGAGATGAATTTGTTTGAAAATTTTTACGAGTAATTATTTTAGCATCTTTAGATCATTAATTTTGTTTAAAAGGAAGAAAATTAATTAGTTTTATTTATTCGGAATTTCGTTGGTTCCAATATTTTTTAAATCAGGGCTGCCGTCAAAGTCTTTTTAAAATCTTCGTTTGACTCATATCTTATCTTATATTTATGATAAAATTAAGTGATTTCTTAAAACTAATTAAATGTCTGATTAAATTAGATTTTAAAAATATATTTACGTTTGTTTATATTGATCACAGCTGTTAATTGCTACAGAGAAGTGCCCCACGAAAATCAAAGAATTTGCGAAATATTTTAGCTGCAGATGGATTTAATAGGCGTGACGTCACTCTTGATTTCGTGGAACGTAACAACAGACTCTTCAAGATTTTGTAAAGAATCTTGAAGATTCTTCAAGCGAAATGTTCCACTACGAATCGCGTTCCACGAGTCCTGCTATAGTAATTTTCTGACCGTTGCAGCGAATTTGAAGATGTAAATTTTCTATTCTAAGAGGGGAACTTTACTAAGATGTTTCTTCCTAGATTAGAGTTTTGGGATCGAACCAGAGCCTTCGAGCACGCGAGTTAATCATTCTACCCTTTAACCACGGTGTTATAATAATAATAATAATAATAATAATAATAATAATAATAATAATAATAATAATAATAATAATAATAATAATAATCATACCTGAACACAAATAGCGATGGTAATATACACAAATATTTTATATATATATATATATATATATATATATATATATATATATATATATATATATATATATATAGTATATATATATATATATATATATATATATATATATATATATATATATATATATATATATATATATATATATATATATATATATATATATATGCACGATATTAAAGTTAAACTACTTGCTGGTTGCTTACTGTTTGAGTCTCCTCTTTCATATGCTCAAGTACATATGTACTTGTATGCACTGATAAACGATTATATATATATATATATATATATATATATATATATATATATATATATATATATATATATATATATATATATATATATATATATATATATATATATATATATATATATATATATATATATCTCTTCGAATCATCACAGGTTGCACAAGAACCACTCCAATTTAGCATTTACACGAAGAAACAAAAATACTCCCGATCCGTGTTCACCTAGACATGATAGGAACCCAATTCTACACAAACACCCTAGACATAGCACACCTTTGTCAACATACCCTACAAGACCACACAAGACACCGTCTAAAATTACCTCTATCATCCCCTGCCCCTATACTACAGTAACATATTCAGAACCATTCCACCTACTGCAAACAACACACCACTAATCAAACACATACACACCATTATAAATCTAAATTATCTCAACACCCGTCAACCAAATCATCTACTCAACGAACAACCCCCCGACATAGCAAATACACAAAGCACATTACCATGCAAAACTCAAATTACCCTATCCAGATTAAGGTCAGGCCACCCTAACCTATTAGCATACAAACACAGATTCAATATACAAAACACACTATCCAAAATATGCAAGAACCAGAGACAACAGAACACCTCCTTCTGAGATGCCCCTCCCTTACACAACACAGAACCCTCCATCACATCTCCTCTCTGAGAGACCTTTAGGTACGGCCAGCGGCCGTTGCGGATTTCCTAAAGGCAGTGTGGCCCTTCCAGTGAGGAAGGTCCAAGGGGTAAAAAAGTAAAGTAGGTAAATATATATATATATATATATATATATATATATATATATATAAATATATATATATATATATATATATATATATATATATATATATATATATATATATATATATAATATAAATAGAGAGATAGTATATCTTTGTATGTGTGTGCGTAAGAAAGAGATAGATAGTATACTTATGACTGTGTGTGTTTGTGAGTGTGCACACGTATGTGTGTTTGTTCTTTTGTAGGGTTTTACTATTACGATTTTCTTTTTTTTTTTTCTTCTTCTTTTTTTCTGTAAATTTAATGGAAAAATTAATGAGAATATGGAAGGAAGTAAGAGCCAGGGGCGTAACTATGGGGGGCAGGGGGTTCAGCTTGCCCCCGGGTGCCAGAAAGAAGGGACGATAAAAGGGGTTCTTGATTTTTTTGAAAAAAAAAAGGAAAAAGTAAAGTTTTGAGAGTTATACAAATTCTAACTAAAAAAAATAAACAATAACACTAGACTCCAGCATATATATATATATATATATATATATATATATATATATATATATATATATATATATATATATATATATATATATATATATATATATATATATATATATATACTCGTATATAGGGAAGGATATCGCACCGTCCAGAGCGACGTAAGTACATACTCCCCATTGGACATTACCCACGGTCTGTTTTCCAATGCACTCCGTTGTTCTTTCATTTGTCATTTTAACATTTCATCTTTCCAGAGAGTTTCTCATGCTCTCTCGATTTACATCGTAGTACCTCACATTTCCACCACCTTCCTCCTTTATTCACGTGTCTTCCACAGATTTACAAGCACATAATCTAACATTATCTTTTAAAAATAAATTAAAAAAG
>SEYY01005074.1:192500-222500 GCA_009176605.1 Armadillidium nasatum | reverse complement strand
TTGTCCCAACGATTCGTTAGGACAATTTTTTGCATATATATATATATATATATATATATATATATATATATATATATATATATATATATATATATATATATATATATATATATATATATATATATATATATATATAACTTTCTAGTTTGTGCATCTTGGCGTGGGTGAGCCCCAATCTACAATTTTACCCCGGGTGACAAAATTGCTGGTTACCCCCCTGGTAAGAGCCTCCCCCCCCCAACTTTTAAATAATTACCAAAGTAAAACCACTGTGGCATAACAGTGGAGTAATTCACTCACGTTCTTGAAAGTGTTGGTTCGATCCCTCTTGCGGATTATAGGAAGAAATTTCTTAGGAAGTTCCCCTCCTTGAGGTGCGAAGACTCTAATATTTAATACTGCGTGATACGGAGAGGGCTGCTGAAAACATGTGGGAACTCTATTTGAGAAGCCGGAGCTGGAGCCGGAGCTGGAGCTGGAGTCGGATCTGGACCCTAAGTCTGCATTGAATCCAGAGGTTGGTGCCGGATTTTGGACCGGCTCATGAGCACTGTAAGTAAGAGAGAATAATAACAAGTAATGCACGAATCTATGACGAAATCAGTAGTAGGAGCCCGATATCGGAAATCGGAAAAAAATATCCCACTTTCGACTTCCGATTAAAAAATATAATTTCTAAGATTTTTATTATTCATATTAACCACAAAGAAGGTTGGTACGAAAATGTAAATCCTTTCCCACTCCTCCCGATACTGATGTTATGGGAGGTCAGTCTCCCACTCGTGATCCGATTTATAAAAGGCTTATAACACACATAAAATTTGACAAATCATTTTTAAAGGAATATATAAATATAAATGGTAAAAAAGAAAAGAAAATACAAATTAAAACTATTTGTAAAAATATCTAAGTAGATTATATAAATTTATGTTGGAATTTGGATAAATAAGATGGTGTGCATAGTTTTAATACTAACAATTATAATATTACAGTACTAAATATTTTTTTAAAATTATTTTTCAGATTTTGATTTGTAATAACATAAGTAAGAAGAGGAAGAAATTCTAAATTATCAGAGAAATATAGAAATTCTTATTTTTAAATGTAAGTTCAGTTTTCGAACCGAAAACGAAAACTTTGCAATTTATTTATTATTTATTTTCTTTATTTATCATTTATTTATTTATTTATCATTTATGCAATTAGTATTTAACTTGTATTAACAAATACATACACTAAACTTTTAAAAATATTCACTAAACTAAGGAAAAAATCTTTAGAATGGCAACACTTAACATTTTGAATTGTCTTTGTTTTCGGTCCTAATACTGACTTGCCTTTATGCCCCCCCCCCCTCCTAAAACTGAAGTTTGATTTATAATAGTAAAAAATTTAAATATTTTAACCTCATCGTCGCCAGGAATTGTCATCGAAAGATGAGTATTTAATAACTTAACCTTTTATTTAAATTACTTAGCTTTATGGTAAGAAAATGTTTTAACCTTTTTTATATCCTGGTGTAGGAGCTTAAGAAATCTGTAATAGATCAGATCCATTTTACTTTAGACTCTCGACTTGATCCCTTTTTAATGTTTTTACATTGACTTTTTGATTATTGATCAAGTTGAGTGGGAATTTATCTATAATTACAACTGATTTGACTTTTCTTGACTATTACCTGTTTAACAGGACCTTGTTTTTTTTGCTGACAGAGTTTGAGGGTTCTTGCTATTTGGGTAAGAAAGGTATTAACTCTTACCTTGGCTAATTTCCCTGTTTTATAAGAAAATTTTTTATCTTAATAGCTTTCACTACTTTCACTAAAAGCTTTTATCCAAGTATAAATTATGTTGGAAACAGTAAATCCAGAAGTTCCTCTTTATTTTAACTATGGTAAGAGTATTTTAAATGGTGAGTAATATATTGCATTATTTTTATTAACTGCATTTATTTAGCCTATATATTTCTAGATTAGGATTAATTCTTAGGAGAACAGTCACAGAACTGCAATAAATGCCTTTCCTGGAATTTCGGCATATTAGATAATTCCCAATAATGGGCAGGTTATAGATAGGTGAAAACTCAGAAGCTACAGATGTTACAGCAAAATCTTGTGAAATTAATTAAGTATAAACTTTCGCATATTGTTTTGTTTTTAGAAATATATTGACTCTCCTGGGAGACAAAATACTGTCTAAAGGCAACCACGAGTTCAATCAATAAGGCTAGTACACCCGCTCGCCAAGAGTTTCCGTAATACTTATTTTTTATTTTTTATTTATTTCTTTTATTTTTGAGAGAGAGAAGAAAGAGCGATCACATCGATAGGCATTTATTGTCCTTCCAGAAAAACAAAATACTGCCCTTCAGGGTTGACATAAGCTCAAGGTAAACACATCGGCTCTCTAAATTGATAGTCTCAAAAGAGATTCTTTACTCTTTCTAGTTGCACAAGGGATGCAGTGTCATCACATGAATTTTGTGTGGATATTGTAAACTCCAGACTTGTTCGTTGTGGTGTTTCCTTCTTTCCAGCCATCTCGATTTTGTTCAATTCTCTTTTACATTCTATATTTCCTGCTGAATTTAATCTCCCTCACTTTAAAGCTCACGTCTGTGCTCGCCTGTGAAATTTGCGTAAGTTGAAAGATTGTATAGATTTTAATTTTGATACAAGCGTCAAGAATTAAAACCTATAGCACAAATTTCACAGGATAGCACAGACGCGAGCTTTAAAGTGAGGGAGATTAAATTCGACAGGAAATATAGAAGATGAAAGAGATTAAAGAAAACCGAGGTGGCTGGAAAGAAGTAAGCACCACAACGAAAATTCTGGAGTTTACAATGACCACACAAAATTCATGTGATGACACTGCATCTCTTGTGCAACTAGAAATTTTAATCTCACATCAAAACAATTTAAAAGAATTTTTTAGTCCACACATTTCCTACCATTATCTCATGGCAGCTAATAGCCTCTTGTTGTTAGTTTAAAACATCCATTTAATTACTGAGTTATTCTCATGCACGGTCTTCTTTCCTCTAAATTTCTTCAGCATCCTCTCTCCATATTCCAACTTCTACTTTACTGACCACCGCCTTTCTTTTTTATAACTTTACTCCTTTTCTTAAATAACCCACATCTGTATTCTGAATGTTCCAACAAAAACCCTGCACTTAATCCGGGTACTGCCACTATTCTTCGCGTGCGTTCGTGTGTATATTCGAGAGAGAGAGAGAGAGAGAGAGAGAGAGAGAGAGAGAGAGAGAGAGAGAGAGAGAGAGAGAGAGAGAGAGAGATTGAGAGAGATTGAGAGAGATAGATAGATAGATAGATAGATAGATAGATAGAGTACAATGAGGCTCTCCGCTTTCATGTTACTAATGTTTGTAGTCTTCTGAATTTCTGCCAGTTGGATTCGATTATTTTGTCAGTAAACGGCCAAACTTTCTGTAAGGAATGGAGCCTTAAATCTTAATAACCAATTGTAAAATTTAAACTTTAAATTGTAAAATTGTAAAATTTAAAACAATGTAATGACGAAAGTCTATGCGATTTTTTTATACTCCTTATCCATTTTAATTTTTAAAATCTTCTAAATAATATAAAAACTTAGGGTTAAGCATTTATTAAAAGACCTGAAAGAGAAAGGTTCGTAATTAGTGTTACAATTAAATAATAAAGGGAGACTTACTATGAACTTTTCAAAAGATTTTGTTGCTCTTGAAGTTCTTTCATATACGAATTCAATATAATTAAGAACGTTACGCAGTTATATATTTGAGTAGAAGGCAATAGATATGGTAGTAAGAAAGAGTTGAAAAGAAAATATAACTCATACCTTATACCTTCGAATTCTGAGGACTTGTAATGAACAAGCAAAAACTCTTACATTTTTAATAACGTCTAGACTTGAAGATGATTCGATTAAAAAGTGATCATTGTTTAGCCGGGAGTTTTTTGAAACAAAATGAGCTACATCGATACAAAAACAAACCAACTTTACAAACTCCTATCAAGGAGACTTAAAATATATATAAAATATATACACTAGATAAATTAGTGAAATCATATAAGCAGTTTTTATAATAAGAGTTCTATATCTGGAGAGCTAAAATGAAATTTCCTTTGAATTTTGTTTTTCCTCTTAAAATGCATGTTCTAAGGACTGAGAGACTAATCGTAGTTATAAATATATTTTTTTAAATGCAAATTTGGTTTTGTTGGAAGATGATAGCTGGGTATTACCATTGTGATATTAACTTAATTTACATATACGTGGAGAAGGGGGCTTGAATGGGACACTATAATAGACCCGAGTACTCCAAAGTTTGAGTACACCTTATTACTGTCAGTGATTTTCTTAAATAAAATATTAGATGAATTTTAACATATTTTTATTGAACTGTGTTATTAAAATCAAATCCTATGATGGGTTAAGATCTTAAGCTACTTATTGGCCATTAATTTTATAACGGAGATTCAAATAAGAAAAATATATACCAAACTGCACGCTAATACTTCATAACTTGTATTATTGAGCTATTAAAGCCACTTTAAAGCTTTCTCTACTGTAAGTTCGTATCAAAGCTCATACTCGGAACTTGAAAGTAAAAGCTCCGCCATCTGGTGGTCGATTGCGAAATTATAAGCCTATTTCAATGCTATACATAGCATAATATATACATATGAGAAGTGATCGTGTTTTGAAAACAGGAGGGTATCAATAAACGATGCTTGCTTCTAATTACGGATTATATACAAATAAAATTACTTACAGATTTTATATATTTGATCACACTTTTATAAGTACAAGGATTTTGAGAACGTTTGAATCGTTGGTATTTGTAGATCTTCTATCAAGGCCTAGCTTATAGTAGGACCTAAGCTATCATGTTTTTTTGAATATCAAAAATAAACCCAGGCGCACGAACCTTTTATTGTAGAGAAAACATAAGTAAAAACATTCAAAAGCTTTTAAATACACAATTTTAAACATGCGTTTAATTCGGGCATTACTTTTCCCGTACGAAAAAGTATAACCAAAAAGGATCATATCCAAAACAACCAGGTTGTAAACAATTCCTATGTGAGGATTATGAAGGATTTTATAATTGGAGAAAAAATAATTAAGGCTAAAGTTTTTAAGTTGACAGGGGCTTTGTCCATTGTAGACAAAGATAGACCTAGATCCTACATAGCCTAAGGTCACCATACACAGTATATAAAGATGACAGCCAGCTGGAATTTCATTCTTATCAAGAAATGTTTTATTTTATGAAAAGTATAACAAAAGTTTGTGGCAAAACAGTTAGCATCAGATTTCACTATTAACAAATTAAGTTTATTATATAGGGAGGGTACAATTTAATTTATGTATGATGATTTTGACACCAATAGTAAGATGTTATCAAAATACATGAGAGTCAACTTACCACCGCTTGGGTTTATGAAGTAAAGGAGAAAAATCTATAGCATTTTTATCTTCAGATGCATGAAATTAACATTTTTCTATATGGGCTCTATCCTTATAACCGCCACCCCTATAGTGGTGGTGAGTTTATGATAGTTTCCTATTTCACCTGAAATTTATTTTTACTTTATTGCATATATAAGGACAACATAATAATAAAGCCTAATGAAGTAAAAGATAGCGTATTTGTTACTTAAAAATATAAATAAACCCAAGAATTTTACTATATAAAATGGATTGTATACCAGTTAATGTATAAAAAAATTATACTAGGGTAATTATGTAGTTCAATATAGGAAATATTTAAACTATAACATCTATAAATACAAATCAGTTGAGGTCTTAATAAAGCCCAGTAGACCAAAAAGAAAAGAAAAAATGACCTGTGAATATTAATGAAGAATTTTTATATTTTATAACCATTTGTAGGGTAAGGAGTATGGGGGTAGAGACCTATATATATATATATATATATATATATATATATATATATATATATATATATATATATATATATTACCATGAATCAATATATTTTATTATTTTTGTGTACGTGTAATTAAGACCCTCTTAATTGATTTGCGATCAATTTGTGCTCATATATGCTAAAGTTTATAAAATTTTCATTTCTTACCATGAACTAAGCAATTACCTATACTATTATTGCAGAGATACTGGCCATTTTTTATTTTGAAATATATCAATATTGACAATATGGGAACATGAAAAATAGATGGTAAGAAGTAACAAAGGTCTATCGTGACTGTCCTAGTCAAACTGAAGTAGATAATTTGTTAATTCAAATTCACATGTAACATGAAATATACTTCAGAGTACCCAACACATGGACTAAGTATACAGCTTCAAAAAATTGAGACCAAAGGTTCATCAATGCTGCAGCTCATAAAGCAAAAGCAAAAATTATAGCTACATCTTCAAACTACATTCCTTTAATAATTATACTATAGTCATATTTACTGCATGCAAGTTAACTTTAATAACTATTATTCTGCCATTTAGGCTTAGTCATAATATATGCCTATCAAATCCTTTTTAAATATTGCAAGGGAATTATATTCAACAACTACCTGTAGTAACCTATCCAAATATTAAGAACTATTATTAAATGAGAACTATCTTAATATTTTAAATATTGATAAGTGCTATAAATAAGAGTAAATACCTTTCTATTCATGAATTGGGGTATGGGGTAGACACCCCTTAGAAAAATAATAATGAAGTTCCTACCCTGTGGATAAATATTCATCTGCTAAGCACATGCATTTTTTATTTTTTTTTAGAGTACATAAAGAATATTGAAGGTGCAAATACACAGTTATGAATATGTTTACAGTAGGGCTATATCAGTAATCCAATTTATTGATATTTTGGTGATATATCAGTATCCAAATTGATATGTGAATTTATATATTCAAAACTTAAAATTGCTCTTGTGCAATAATATATAATTTTTAAATACAAAACTGGTATTTAAATTTTTGTCACAAACTATTATACGTTTCATAAATTAGAACTCATTTCTTATCTATTTTATTTTTTTTATGGACGAAACTCGATGGCTGTGTTTTACTATACTATTATCAAACTTATAGTCTATTTGACCTTAGGATAATATATACATATGTATATATTATCCTGATTTTGATTGGCATATATTTATATGTCATATATTTATATTTTTAAAATAAAAATTTTAACTGACTTGATGACTATGAGCATAGGCCTAGCAAAATAAAAATTTAATGTGGGAAGCTTCATATGCCTCTTTCAAAAACAGTAGATCATTATGTGCTTTTGTGACAAGTAGTATTACATTACTTAGAACTCATGATATTTTAAGGGGCAGTATTTTGTCTACCATGTTGGGATGTTATAACTTTAGTTGGTGAGGTCTGTGCTCAAAATCTAAAAAAAAATTAAGAATACTGGAGCCAAAATCCAGAGAGCTGTCAAAAATCATATTCTGTCTTAAATATTCCGTTTTCATTAACTGAAAAAAAAAAAAAAAAAAATCTGTAATCCCAGTTTGCCTTGCATATGTGTATATATGAAATTCATGTGTAAGCTGAAGCATTTAAAAAATATTTGGTCATCTAAGATGATTCATAGATTATACAATATTTATTTGCCAACTCTCTCAAACCACTGTCACAGATACCAATTATAAAGTGAATAGCCATGAAGAAAATATTTTCTAGTTAGAATAATTATCAGACTTTTTCAAGAATAAGGGATACAGACATAAGTGTGAAATTGTTCAGGGGAAAGAAAATAAAAAAATGACTTCTAACTTATATATATACAGTAGTGTTAAACAAGCATTATTACAAAGTATCTTAATTCAACTTCTGCATCTTTTCCTTGAATGAAGGTGAATATATATCAAACATACTCAGCATGTAATATGAAAGTAGAAAATTATTGACCTGAAACTTTTCTTTAGAAAGTGCTATATGGTCTAATATTGTGAAACATAAGAAATGATATTTTATAAAGCCTATTAATGACTATCAAAGAATTAATTAGGAATAAAATCTTTGAAATCCAAGCTTCTAAAAGCTATTATCTTGGTCAAGTAAAAAAATAAAATAAAATAAGTAATATATTTTTATTACAATCAGGCTCATTCTTACAATAAGTGGAGTATTTTCTATATATCTCTGTCTATAGTTACTATATATATATATATATATATATATATATATATATATATATATATATATATATATATATATATATATATATATATATATATATATATATATATATATACTGTAAAATGGGGTAATGTGAACGGGTTTTTATAGAAAATTGCATTGCCAATGTCTGTTACCAAAAAATTATGCAAGAAATAATTTTATTAATAGTTGAAAATTGAAATATAATCATTTTAAAAAAATTTCCTCATAGAAAAATATAAATTTTGTACTAATAATAATTTTGAAATTGCTTGGTGTAATGTGAGCAGACTTCAGCATGCTTTCCCTCAGAGAAATGGATCCAAATTCCTTTCTAAAGTTAGTTATACTTTCTTCCTTGGTACTATTTCTACACTTTTCTTTTTGCATTAAATTATATAATAAATTTTAACTTACATTTTGAATTCCTGAAGGTTTTTTATTTATGATAGGTAGGTAATCATCATAGTTAAGACTAGAGTCCTGTTCAAAGGATATATCCCACATTAAAAGAAGTATTAATTTTACATACATAGTCATAACCTTGTTCACATTATCCCTGACCCCCCCTGTTCGCATTACCCCTGGTTAATAAGACAAGAACTCAAAAACTACAAAAATATATTTTGTTGTATTATAAATGTTCATCTTTGTTAATTTTGAAAAGGCTATCTAAATTTAAGGAATCAGTTGTATATATTACACAATGTATGTTAGTAAAACAATAAATTTTATGCAAATATGTAAGATCAAGAGAAATTTTATGGTTAAATACACAATATTTTTAATTAATTTTAATTCACATAAAAAATATGCTTAAAGTTAATTAATTTTGATTGTAACAGTGCCCCCCAAAAAATGTGTGTTGACATTACCCCAGATTATTCACATCACCCAGGGCCTTTTTACATTTCCCCATTTTATGGTATATAGGAACATAGGAAAATAGAGACAGTAAGAAGCCACAAGGGCTTATCGAGACTGTCTCTGTCCAAACAAATAATAAAATATCAATACTACTACATGCACGAAAGACTATATCCTATCCCTAGTTATCATTTCATTCATGTAAAGATAAAAATAAAACTAAGCCCAATTATACATGCAATATTCAATAAACCATCACCCACTACAAAAAAAACTGCCCGTTAGGCTTAGTCATAGGCTGATCTAAAAATTAATATATACCCGCCAATTTTGCTTGGTCAAGTTATGCTATATAATACCTAAACAACCCATATATCTATCAAGCCCCCTTTTAAATTTGACAAGAGAATCACAGTCAACAATCTCTAGTGGCAAGCCATTCCAAAAATTAACAACTCTATTACTGAAAGAGTATTTTCTTAGATCGAGATGGCATGGCTTCTTTTTAATTTTCTTATGTCCTCTAGTTACTCTTCCACCGTCCACTATAAAGTATTTTTCAATCTCTGTATTACTGTCAGATGCAAATATTTTGTAAACTTGTATCATATCCCCTCTGAAAAATCTCCTTTCAACCGAGAACATTCCAAACTCCTTCAACCTCTCTTCATAGCTCTTATTTTCAAAGCCAGAAATCATCCTTATTGCTCGACATTCTTCTCTCTCCAGCATATTAATGTCTTTTCTTAAATGAGGAGCCCAAACCTGTGCACAATACTCTAATGCTTGCTTATAACCTCCTCTTTGCTCTTGTAAACTACATTGCGATTAATTATACCTAACATCTTGTTAGCCCTATTCTTTGCTTCCAAACATTGATCACCCACCTTCAGATTACTGCTAATAATCACACCTAAATCCTTTTCTTGGTCCATAGGCTCAAGCCACTCCCCACTCATTTGATAATTAAATCCTTCATTTGAGTAACCTAAAATATCTTTAGTTTGCGTGAATGATTAAGCAGTTTCTGTTGCATATTATTTTTTTATATTTACTTAATTTAAATGAGTTGAAAATTTATGTGGAATACTCGTCTCAATCTGCAGTATTATTTTTAAATGGAAAGTTTTGATCAAGTTACAAATAGTTTGTTACTAATAATTTGAACTTTAAAAAATAAGAATTTCTATAGATTATTGGTAATAATTATAAAGAGAATGTGCATAGATTATTGGTTAGTAAACATGAAAATTACAAGTCCACCTTTCAAAAAAAAATTTTAACTGTAAAATACTTTAGATGAAGTTAAGATTAAATTATTATGTGCTTTTACTTTATTTCATTTCTCACAATTGATTATGTAACCTATATAAGAATTCATATATCTGCACCACATAAGAATTGTAAGGCAGAAAACAAGAAAACAAGCTTGTGAATGTGAAGTGGTTTATTGCACATTCTAGAATACATCTTTGCTTTGCATATTTTTTTTTGTGGAAATTGTTTGTTTGTCTAAAAAATTTGTCAAAGAAAGATTTTCGACAAGTTATAAGTATTCTGCCACTAACTTGTTAAACTTAAGACCATAATTTCTGTATATTTCCAGTAATAATTAAGAATACCAGAATTGGTATAGATTACTGGCCAATAAACTGGAAAACTACCATAAGTGCATGTTTCTGATTTAACAATTTTGTTGTTTATTAAGGAATTTAATGTTATGAAATTTTTTTTTTACAATTGAAAGCTGTTGAAGAAACATATACTAATTAAGATTACCAAATTATCATACACATTTACTTTTTAGTACCTCACAAAAACCTATTAGCAATCTGCCTAAAAATTTGTTCCTAAATGCCACTTGAATATTCTGCACCAAATCCATTAAATATGTAAACCAGAAAATAAAGAACTTGAAAATATAGATGGTTTTCGTTCCAGAATAAATTTTGTTTTTGAACTTTCTTTTTATTAAATATAATTTTAATAATTCAAAATTATTATATCAACTTGTAAGTTTATATTATTTAATGATGCATTTAAAAAAAATAAAAAAATAAAATTCTGATGCAGATTTATAAAATTATAATAACCTGTAACTTATTTGGATGATACTTTTGAGAAACCAGTTGCATAAAAAGAAAAAAAAAGGACTTAACTACCCCTCAGTATTGAGACTATTAAAAAACACGTAAATTAGTAATAATACTCTGTAAGATTTCTGAATTATTCTTAAAGGATTTTTTTATTTGGATCCAGTAACTAATAGTGTCTTGAAAGAGGTTCCTTTAAAAAAAAAAAAAAAAAAAAAGTACTTAGGATGATTTTAGATTAATTTTTGGATCTGGTTACTAGTTTTTTTGTCCTCTGTAGTTGCTAACCTTTTGATTTTGTTGCCTTCTTCATTCTTTTATTGGAACTTACTTGAATAAGGAGACCTGGTTACAGTCTCGAAAGCTTGTGGTCTTAATTTTATTTTTAATGGTTTTATTTAGGCTTTAAATTTATTTAATTTTTTAGACTTTCAATTTGTGGTTTTTTAGTTTTTTTGGAAAATTTCTATTGCATAAAACTTTTGTAGTGTAGTTTTTTTTAATAATTATGTATACAAATAAGTTTTTAATATATAAGTTTACAGTATAATTTATATTATGTATATAAAAGTAATAATATATATATATATATATATATATATATATATATATATATATATATATATATATATATATATATATATATATATATATATATATAGCTTACATTTTTTTTTTTTTTTCTAGAATTTTTTATAAAGAAAATTCTTTTTTATCATTTTAAAATTGTATATATACATATATATCACTTGTTATTGATAAATGCAATTATATGAGCTAATTATTAACTTTTTTAATTTATACAAAGTAAATATATATATATATATTGTGGAATGTTTTATAAATATTGAAAAATGAAGTAAATATATAAAAAAAAAAAAATGAAATGATAATTGATATTTATAATCAGAATGAACCCAGAAAAATGGGAGGATTCCGATACAATGGACTCCAATTCAGGTGTTATGGTATCCAACCTTCCATTAATATTTGCGCATGGAGAGCCAGTATCTTTAAGCAAAATGACTCTGGTAAGTACTGTATATATATATATATATATATATATATATATATATATATTAACTTTTCCTCTTGTATCTTCTGATGACATTAATGCTCTTATCTATTTAAAGCTGAACTCTTTACCTAAAACATTTTGCCTCTAATTCCACTCTGTATGATTCTGGAGCTATTTCTTTCTTCACCTTCCTCCCTTTCATTTATTCATTGCAATTTTTTCTTCTAAAGATGTTATTTCTGCTTTCTTAGCTTAATACTAAGAGGACATATTTTTCCTGAAGATATCCCTACTGTGGTCCTCAGAACAGATGCATTTAAGCTTAACTTTGCCTTGGTAAACTGTTTCGTCTTTACTTGTCGGCTTAAACTTTTCTCTCCTACTGGAATGTGCTCATTCAGCCTGTGCTGCTGAAGAATGGGGACTGTCCTCCAACCTTCTAACTGTTGCCATCTCACTTTAACTTTTGTTCATTGCAAAATTTTCAAATCTATCTTTAACAGGATGGTTTGGAAACCTTTTAAATCTTCTCTCAAATTGTATGTATTGCTTCCTTAAGGAATGTTTGACTGGTAATCATCATTCCCTACACTCTGACTATTGGTAATCTGTTTGGCATTATGATGAAATTTATGCTTTTATTTATTGACTTCATGTTCAACTACCAAATGTGAAAGAAGTAATTTTTTTTTCTTCTTCCTACTTCACTGCTGCACTTGAAATAATACACACACAAGCAAATCTTCAAATTGCTAAAATGCAAAGAAGAATTCTAGCCTAACAAAAAAAAAAAAAAAAAAAAAATACAAGTTTGATGCTGTTCCATTGCATCCATTAGCCAGATGCATAAATAAGAAGAAAAAATGGGAAAACCTTGTTACATATTTTTATCTGTGCAAATAAAAATACAAGTTTAAATGTATATTTAAAATTTCATTTTTAAGTTTGCTGCAGAAATATCACCTCATTCAGTTTTTATTTCAAATCCTTATCCTGATTTCCCACAATGCATTCTTAACACCTATCTTTATTATTGTCATTTGTAATTTTTTCTTTAATCTATTGGAAGTTCTAGGGGGGGTGTGAGGATAGGCTGAATATTTAATACTGTCTGGCTATGTAGCCAGATATTCGGTCAAATTATTAGACACCTTTGATTTTATGGAAAAAAATGGTTTGAATGGCCAGTATTGTCTACATTTGCGTTTTTATTTGTATGATAATCTTATATACTCTTTATATTAGCAATTAGTTAAAACACATTCATTGCTAAAATTTATGAAATATTCACTGCATTTTGGCATTTCAAAGAAATTAGAAGCTCTGATTGTGAAATTGGGTTTTATCAAATATTTTGTTAAACCAAATTTCACAGCAATTAAAGGCTTTATTTTTTTAGACATGCTATCAATGCATGACTGTAATTTCTAGCAGATCATTATTTTATATATATATATATATATATATATATATATATATATATATATATATATATATATATATATATATATATATTATATAATATATATATATATATATATATATATATATTCCTTAGGAGGAATTACAAGTATTTGTCCCATTTATGGTAAGTTGTAGTATCGGGGAAGATCCCAAAACAGACTGGTCACAACTTCGTCGTCCAGCATGGTGGCCAAAGAAGCAGCCATTTCGTCTACCATCGGCATCCAAAAGTCGTATGGTAATTATTTGTTTATTTATTTATTTAGGTATTTAATATATTAAGTTTTGCATCATTCAAATAATGATATTTATTTAAGGTTCAACTCGTTGTGGACTGCTATACATTTCATGGATGCCAATATCTCCTACAATTTTGTGCCACTTTGCATCAGATGAGGCCTTCCGGGGGTTACAAATTCACAGATAACAGAGATGGAACAACGTCTATGTATAATGGTCATAATGGGAAACTCTTAGTGACCTTCAGAAATGAAAACAGAGTAAGTACTAAATAAATATTTTTATCCTATTTCATTTTGAAATTGATGGGGGAAAAAAAAAAGGAGTGAAGAGCCCCAACAAATACTTTGTTGATTTAGATTTCCTTTTGAAGTAGTGTTGGAATCGAAGTTTTTGTAGTAGTGAAGCATTTTTATTATTTATTTTTTAATATAAACATTCGAGAAAGTATCATATGTAATTTTGATATCAAGAATTATGAATATTGATATTTAAAATACTATTTTCGAACATGTTCATTGCCCTGATCAGTTCCTTGTTCCTTAACTCTGTCAAATGTCATATATTCACTGAGTTGAATTTAGCTGTTCTCTGCACTAAATACAGTTACTTCTTACCCTATTCTTAATATTTTGATAATCTGTGTTCTTAAAATTCTTGGTATTTCATTTTCTAATGGTATACAGTACACTATTTTCTTGGCATTACTCAATGCCTATTCATATTTATTAGTAAATATGGGTACTAACTACTAAGGTTCATCCCAGAACCTTTTAACTCTTTATCTCAATTTGTTTGGTCTTTAGTTTGGTTGTTTGTCCCTTCATGGATAAGTGGGTCCTTTCAGCATACAGCTCACCTCAGAAATATGGAAACGTTGAATATTAAGAATGCTTTGAATTGTGTATTTCATGATTCACATATTCATGCCAGTCCATTGAATGTTGCATCATTTCTCTTACACTGATGATATTAAAGGATGCTGAGCTTCTGAATTTTAATGCCTTTCCTCCGCATCCGAGGAGAGAGTTCATTCTGATTACTGAACCCATTTTTTAAATGTATGTGATAACATTTACAAACCTTTATGTTTCACATTCCATAACTTATAACTAAATTTTATAAGATGGTTCTCTTCATACATACAAAATAATGCAGAACACATCATGAAATTTTTTATTGAAATCGTTTAATCATCCTTTCAATGTCACACTCCTTCAACATTTTAATCTGACGATCTATGCTGCCCATATCTTTTCTTATGTTCAACAATGTTCAACACTTCCTATGTCCTTAAACCTTTAATAGTAAGCACAGATATCAGACCTTGATGGTTTTCTGTTATATCATGTTCTAAATTTACATTCAATGGTAGTATCACATTTTTGTTTCAGTGAAACCACTCAACATAGCTTGTTTTCTTTTAAAGATTCTTGGTGACTAAGTAAAAAAAAAAAAAATAGGGTTATTATTTGAGGCTGCTAGACACACACAAAGGATGATATCAAATTTCCAAACAAATTATTTTATGAATTAAACACCTTAAATTATGTATGCAACACCTTTGTTTTAGGAAGTTAAGTTCTCTTATGTACTGTACACCCTATATACCGTCAAAGTATAAATATATTAAATTATTAAATAAAACAAATATAAATTCATGAATAATGGCACTTTTGTGAGATCTATGATTTATAGTTATTTCAAGCAACTTTAGGCTGTGATTCATCAATTGATTTAAATCTAGCAACTTTTTTCGGTGCAAGTAGATTTGCTTGACATCACTACCATCATCACAGGCGCATTTTGTAGCTTCGTTTATTTGAATTTTGAACATTAGAAAAATAGAGACAGTTAGAAGCCACACAGTTCTATTGAGATTGTTCCAGTTAAAACAAAAAATAATACTAATACATGCAACAAAGACTAGGCCTAATTATCAGTTCATTCATGCAAAGTAAGATAAAAATAAAACTAAGTCCCTACATATATTTAATAAACCTAACTAATGACATTATACAACTAACTACACATGCAGCATGCAATGAATTAACACCCACTACAAAACTGCCAGTTAGGTTTAGTTCCCAGCTGGTCTAAAAATTCATATATACCCACCAATTTGGCTTAGTGAAGTTATACTATTTGATACCTAAACCATCGATATATCTATCTAACCCCCTTTTAAATGTTGCAAAAGAATCCCAGTCAACAATCTCCTGTGGCAAGCCATTCCAAAAATTAACAACCCTATTACCGAAAGAGTATTTTCTTAGATTTAGATGTCTTGACTTTTTGATTTTCTTATGTCCTCTAGTTTCTCTTCCATGGTCCACTATAAAATATTTTTCTATCTCTGCATTGCTGTCAGATGCAAATATTTTGTAAACTTGTATCATATCCCCTCTGAGAAATCTCCTTTCAACTAAGAACATTCCCTTCTCCTTATAACCTCTCCTCATAGCTCTTACTCTTGAAGCTAGAAATCATCCTTGTTGCTCGACCTTGTACCCTCTCCATCAGTAACAACCTACAGTTGGCATGCATATATGGCATGCTAGACTACTATTTGATTTCATTATTTTTAATATATTTATACTTAGATACTGTGATGGATGTCACAGTTTTGATCTATTTGACATTTGCGGATACGAATTTAATAATCTTAACATCGATTGATGTAAGTCTTCCATATGTTATCAAATATATTGTAAAAATAAATCTAGGATCTTGAAACCAGACATTGTTAAAACGTTGTAAGTTTCCTGACGGTAGTTTTGGTTTCGGTAAAAACTCTCTCAACCTAATACCAGTCATAGTTATAGTTGAATGGCACGATATCAACTGGACATTGTTATTAGTAAATTTTATGTTAGTAAGCCACATTTACTTAGGCAAGGGAATGTTTTATGAAATTTTGTGATTATTGTAAAATTTTTGTTTTTGTCATTCTTTATAAATTGATCTTAATATTTCATTAATTAAATTTAAGAAGGGTACAATGTTAAAATCACTTTTTAATTCTTGACTGATTAATTTCAAATTTCAACAAATTAAGAAAAATTCGATGTTTGACGTTTTTCTGTATGAATAATAGTTTGTAAGTTTTTTGGGAAAAGTTTCCCCAGGAAAATGTGAATAGCGGGGTCAAACCACTGGTCAAAATGACCTGAAAATTTAACTGTATTTTCACAGTTCCAATAGCTAGAAACCCTACGTGGTGATTTTTGATATCTGCTTTAGAAAAAAGATATTTACATTGAATGTCTATTTTGAAAATTTTGGAAAATTTTCCCTTCCGGACAAAAAAAAAAAAAAAAAAAAAAATACATGTAAGACTTTTTTTCATTTTTGGTGAGTATATAGAGGAGGTACAGGGTTATAACTTTCTCTCAATACATCAATCAATGCTATTTGTTCTTTTTGATATAGTTTCTCAAGTTTAGAAAATTTTGAAATTTTTTAAAAATTGTCCAAATTTGAGAGGCTATATCTCATAATCAAGCATAAAATTGAATGATGTATTGAGATAAAGTTATAGCTCTGTACCTCCTCTATACACCCACCAAAAATGAAAAAAGTCTTGTAGTTTTTTTTTTTTCATTTATTTATTTTTTGGTTTGGAAGGGTAAATTTTCGAAAATTTTAAAAAACTTTTTTGCAGTTGGTCATTCAAGGGTATATAACCTTTTTTTCTATAGCAGATATAAAAAATTGCCATGTAGTGTTTGAAGTTAGTGGAGCTGTGAATATACAGTTCAATTTTCATGTCATTTTGGACAATAGCTTTTCACTTCCTGTTCATTTTCATCAAGGGTAATTTTTTCAAAAAACTTTCAAACCGTGGTAGATACAAGTAAATCGTCAGAAATTGAGTTTTTTTCAGTGCGTTGAAATGCACATAACCTGCAAATTTCAAAAAAAATCTGTCAAGAACTAAAAAAAAATTTTTTTGAAATTGGACCCTTCCCTTATAATATTACCTTGCCGACCAGTATATAGTCACGCTTAATACCATTAATACGAATTATTCAAAGGTTAGTGAGAAAATATAGAAGTTTTGTCATTTAAAAGAAAGAACCAATTATTATCTAACAAAACAATTAAAATGGGAGAACCAGTTATAGGATTTGAGGGATCAGAGATATGTGATGACAACTGTATATTTATATTAATAAGGAGTCTACATAATTGACTTCAAATTGTTACGTCATTGATGTTATATCATAATTTAATATTCCTGAAGCTGTGAGCAGTGCTCGTTAGATGGGAAAGGTGGTTTATATCTTTGATATATACCTGTATTTTTCTTTATCCCGAAATCACCCTATATTTAAATTGATGGTTGAATTAACTATAACAAAATAAAAAGTATTCTAAATTAGTTGAAATGTAATTTGATGGTTCAGATGTGACAATTGAAAATATACTAGTAGTGAAACGCGATGTTAGTCGGAGTAATGGTACTTTGAGAGTTTGGTGATATAGACATGATCTCTAGGAATTTTTAGTGTGAGCTTCGGCAAATTGATTTAAATTACAATATAAATATATATATATTTATATTAACGTATATACAGTAGGTCAGATGGATAGAGAAATTCATAGACGAAACGGGGATAAGCCCTTTTACATTTGTGTTTAAATTTAAACTTCAACTACTTTTTTTTTTTTTCAAGCTATATTTTCTAATGAAAGTCGCCCTACTATGCTTACGTCACAAACCTATAACCATAGTAATTACTCTTCTTCAAGCAGGCGAACTGTAAACAAATTTTTGATTGGTTAATAAGAATTACACGTATGTTAACTCTTTTGTAATTGAGATAATAGTCTCGTCCTTAATTAAGCAAATTATTTTTTTTTTTAAATATCGTTTTTCCTGTAAATTTTGTTATCAATATATAAAGACAAGTATAAAAATATTTGTGATATATTAAAATAATGCTTTGTTATTTGCGAAGCCATTTTATATTATGTTACTGGTTTTATGGCAACAATATGGATAATAGTCTCGTCCTTAATTAAGCAAATTATTTTTTTTTTAAATATCGTTTTTCCTGTAAATTTTGTTATCAATATATAAAGACAAGTATAAAAATATTTGTGATATATTAAAATAATGCTTTGTTATTTGCGAAGCCATTTTATATTATGTTACTGGTTTTATGGCAACAATATGGATTATCGATTGTCCTAAATTTATATAACATTGATCTAAGTAACTATAATTTTTAATTATATTTTTACTATGTTTAAATCTAGTTAAATATTATAAACTTTTTTTTTTCTCGCGGGACGATGATTTGAATGACGTCATTGCCATTATCATAGTCGCGTAAATAGTAAAAGTATTACTTAGTAATTTAGATGAATGTTATAAATTTAGGGCAATCTGGAATCCATATTTTTGCCGCTAAAGCAGTAAACTAAATATGCTTCGTAAAAAACTAAGGGTTATTTTGAAAATCACAAATATTTTTTTTATATTTTGTCTTTTATTTATTTTCTTGATAAAAGTTTTACAGGAAAAACGATAAAATTTGTTAAAAAAAAATTGCTTAATTAAGGACGTGGTAACTTATATGTTTAAAATTAGGCAACTTTCTAGGACGAACCGTGGACGAACTACATTAGAAAATAGTCGTTGAAGTTTGAATTTAAACTCAATAAGCAAAAGGGGCTTATCCCCGTTTAGTCTATGAATCTTCCTGTCCATCTGGCCTACTGTATATATACATAAGTATATATATTTATACTGTGGTTGCGTTTTCTGTAGTGTTTATTCGAAATTTGAAGAACGAGTAGCTATGTCATTATTTAGTGCGGGGAAAACCTGCTATTCTATTTCAATATTTTGTATCTTTATATACTATTTTGAAACTTCTGCATATATATATATATATATATATATATATATATATATATATATATATATATATATATATATATATATATATATATATATATATATATATATATATATATAGCTGACGATGGTTGCGTAAGTGTTGCGTATCAGGTTAATTTCATGAAATGGCGAGTTATATGGTGCGCATGCGCGAAAAAAAAATTGGCCTTATTTTGTATAATTCGTGCGTACGTTCGTTAGCAAATGTAGTTTTTTAAAATGGCCGATAGTGCCCCGCCCACTATGGTTGCGTGGCTCATATTTATTTTATAAATATGGGTAATGGGCGCTGTCAGTACGGTTAAAGTCTTTGTTTTGATATCGTGTGTATATATATATATATATATATATATATATATATATATATATATATATAATATATATATATATATATATATATATATATATATATATATATATATATATATATATATATTATGGTAGTCAATACTGGTAATATTTTTTTCTTATCAAGAATACGATAAAAGTTTTTGTCACGTAATTTAAAGACCGATCTTTGAATACTATTTCAACTTATCAAGGTTTGTCCTGAAGAGTTGCCAGTTACTAGTTTAGTTGAGTAACTTGAGTTGCTAACCTAAATCGAGGGAAGATAACTGGTGTTTTTTTTTTTTTTTTTTTTTTTTTTTTTTTTTTTTTTTTTTTTTTTTTTTTTTTTTTTTTTTACTATCATACCTAACGTAACAAGTGAAGCAGTAGTGAAACAGTCATTTTACCCCATATATGGCGTAGAGACACCCCTCCCCCATCACTATAATGGAGATAAAATGTACATATCCACGCGTTTTGAAGTAGGCAGCTAAACTACGATAACGCGTATATATATATATATATATATATATATATATATATATATATATATATATATATATATATATATATATATATATAATATATATATATATATATATATATATATATATATATATATATGCTCCTGTTTTATTAGTGGTCGTATAGTTTGTATAAAGAGTTGCCGGCTGATTTCACGAAATGTCCGTTTAATGGCGTCGGATAAGTGTTTCATGCGTGGAAAGCGGCGTTTCCGGAACATTTCTTTCGGCCCGTTTGCGCATTTCGACAGAAGAATCTTTTTTTACGAGCAGGAAACGCCAAACCAACCAATCAGCGAAATGGAATTTGACATTTTCTGGGGGGGAAACGTTCGAAAGCGCTCTTTTGAAGAGCTGGTAACAGAAATGCGTTAATTTATGATAATATTAATTATTATTGTGACTGATATTTAAAAAAATTCTGAAGTAAAGAGTGAATATATATATATATATATTATATATATATATATATATATATATATATATATATATATATATATATATATATATAATATATATATATATATATATATATATATATATATATATTATATATAAAAGCAATGATTTTAAAAATAGTATTTATATATTGAACGAAAGTGAAGAGGCGCAAAAAATAAAAAAATAAATAAAAAAAAAACAACTGAATTATGACACCGCCGTGACGGTTGTCGTTCTTCAGTATTAAAACAGGTTGTGGAAAGTAGTATATAATCCCACGGATGTTGTGAGAGCGCATGCGCATATTTTTATTACTCTGTCCGGGATTCTCGGAAGCGCAGCTGATTATTCGTCATATTTTTTTCATATTCGTTCGTTCGTTCGTAATCAGATAAATGATGAATTTCAAAATGGCGGATAATGACGCGTATATTCCCGTAGCGTCGAACCGTGATTCATCATTCTTCATTTGAAATTGATTTATATATACTGTAAACTATATATATATATATATATATATATATATATATATATATATATATATATATATATATATATATATATATATATATATATATATATATATATATATATATCATTGTACCACCTTTGTTTTAAGTGGTGAGATTGGCAAGTCTGTGTGTATATATAAGCTGTGTTTACGTCATTTCCTGTTCAGTGGTCCGCTAGCGAGGCTAGAGTACGGTCGAAATTTCGGTAGCGATATATATATATATATATATATATATATATATATATATATATATATATATATATATATATATATATATATATATATATATATATATATATATATATATATATATATATATATATATATATATATATATAGACTTAGGTGGAGATTGTTTCTGAGTTTCGATATTTTTTTTTCGATATTTTATTTTAATCGATACTATATCCCTAAAAGAATTTTAGTTTGCGTTTTATTTACATTGTGGTCGGATGTGGTTCTTGTGTAGGTTAGGCCTCTTTTACGGCAACTTCTTGTGTAGGTTAGGCCTCTTTTTACGGCAATTTCGGTAGTTCAGGTTATGATAAGTCGAATTAGGTTCTGCTAGAAAAGTAAGTAATAATAATTGGGCTTAGGTGGAGATTGTTTCTGAGTTTCGATATTTTTTATATCGATATTTTTTTATGTCGATATTTCCGATTAATCGATATTTTCATACCTATACTTAGCCCTAGGCTACTATGTCGTGCAAACGTTCTTGTGTACGTTAGGTCTCTTTTACGGCAAATTCTTGTGTAGGTTAGGCCTCTTTTTACGGCAATTTCGGTAGTTCAGGTTATGATAAGTCGAATTAGGTTCTGCTAGAAAAGTAAGTAATAATAATTGTGTGTATAGTAATACTACCTCTGGCAACTCTCTTGTTTACGATAGGCTTCTCCGATATTTTCGATTTTCGATATTTTTTTTTATTTTTCAGAAACAATCTCCACCTTTACCAATATATATATATATAATATATATATATATATATATATATATATATATATATATATATATATATATATATATATATATAATATATATATATATATATATAATATATTTTTATTTTTATTGTAATTTTTATTATTATTTTAGTAGTATATTATTATTATTATTATTAATTAAAATTTTTTTGTTTTTATTGTAGTAAGTTGTGTTTTGAATATTTGTTTTTATTTGATGGACGTTATTTATTATTATTATTATTAGTATTATAGTAGTAGTAGTACGTAATTGGCTTACTCTGAATTTTTGCAATCTAACAAAATTATTTTTTTTTATTGCATATATATATATATATATATATATATATATATATATATATATATATATATATATATATATATATATATATATATATATATATAATATATATATATATTATATATATATATATATGAAGACGCCAATGTTTTGATACTATCATATAACGAGAGGATGGTGATATATACGATATATATTGTGTAGTTTCTTGATATGATTTCAGTATTCATCACATTAATATTTTAAGCGAGTTTTTTTTTTTTTTTTTTTTTTAAGTATGCGATGATCAGCTCTTCGTAGACATATGTTCGTGCGCTATGTATTTGCATAAAATTTGCGCAAATTTATATATATATGACGTCTGTAGTAGCTCCCGTTTGGTTAATTATTATTGTTTATTTTAACTTTTTTAAATGAAGCTTTGAATTCTCTTTTGATTTCATCTTGTCTTTTGAAGTTTTATGTAGAGCCATAACCGTTATGACTAGTCAGACAAAAAAAAAAAAAAAAAAAAAAAAAATTTTTTCTGATTATTTTGATTGATCTCAGAAAACTAGTGAAATGGAACGTTTCTGTTTGGTATATAAATTAACGTCTTTCTGTCTCCCTTTTTTGACTAACAATTTATGAAAATATTCACCACGTCTGTTAGCCTGTAACTTTCTACAGGCTAACAGACAAATCATCCACAAACTGTTACATAACTACTTATTCTATCGCTATTAAAAAAAACAACAAAAAAACATGTTCTCCTAAGCTGTTTCGTAATTGAAAAACTCGTGTGACCATTCTTTCTGCCTAATTATGTGCCTCATTTCTTCATGTACCCCACATGTAAAGTCAAACTTTCTTCCTCTTAATTTTTCTCAGTCTCCCCTTCAAATGCTGTGTATCTTAGTATGTTGGCCCTTCCTCTGTGTTTGTGATATGTAAGCTTGTTACCTTTTACTACTAGAGACAACTTTAAAAAAAACAAAAAAAATCATTGACTACAATTTGGTATTTTTATTCCTGAATTATGAAAATTAGACCATCGGTGAGGGGCCACAATACGCCAATCCAAATTTACCAGCTACAGCCTTTTAATTGCAATTTTTCTTGTATTTGAGGCCTTTATGGACATTTAATGTAAAAATTTTGAAGTGGATCCAAGGTACATTTCGACCGGGATCGAGAACGCCCACCAACGTAAACATCCACTTCGACCAGTAGATATTTTCAGCTTAAGATAAGGACTCCGATTCAGTGGAGATTCCTAGCTCAGTAATTCTTCCCTCCTCACTCCTCTCCAGCAGAAGTATATTTATCCACAGCCACTTCTGAAATCGTCTCACCTCATGTTACAGTTGTGGCCAAAGACCAAGAACTCTAATGCGTTTTCTGTACTCCCAAATTGAAGCAACATAGGCAAGCTCAAGCGAGGAGCTCAGACCCTGTTGCTATCTTCAAACTGGACTCCACGCTATGCCTAAACCAAGTCGCAATAAGCCTTGGGTCTCCCAAGACCGACATACCAGCCACAGTGAAAGACCCTAGGGTCGATTCAATTTGACTTTTATCTCAAGTCTTTAAATTTTGCTGACGTTTTCACGTGGGTATTGTATCGCGGTTGATGGCAGCCGAATTAATAGTAATTTAGATATCGACTATGTGAAGGACTCCCTTTCTGGTTTAGACAACTACTCAGACTTCGAGTCCGTCCTTGGTTGGGTAAGGCTCGAAAGCTAAATGGTGGCCTTTGTCACGCAGCTGAACAGTCACTGAATCCACCACCTGGTCGTGTCATTAAACCCAGCAGAGGTGTACTTCTCAGCACCCATGAAGTCTTGTCCAAGGTTATCTGACAAGACAGGGAGAGACAATTCTCCCTTGCTTCCACATTTCTTGTTGCAATCAGGTTCCTCTTTAAATTAAGGTTGTTAAAGTATCACCTGAGTAGGAGAATGATGCACCTCGAGTATTCTTGTAAACGATGTTAGTGGGAACAAGATTCTTTGAAGTATATTAATTTTCAGAAAAGACAATAAAGTCAGCCCTCATATATCTTATTTCCTATAATTCTTGAAATTTTTAAATATTTTCAAATCTTTATTATTATTATAGCTTTGAGTTTTTATATTTTTTTTTATTTTACGTATTTATTTCTTTTATAACTTTTTGCTTTGTCAGATATATTATTTTTTAATTCTTAAGAATAAGACTAAGTTCTTCACTAACCATTTCAATGCAATTTTGGCAGTCATCTTTGTAATTATTCTCAATAAAAAGTATATTTAAGATTATTATTTCGATGAGAGATGATTTAAAAAAAATTTGATATTAAAAGGTATCAGAGTTAAGAATTCGATTTAGTAACTCCAAGGATTTTAAAAGGAATGGTTAGGCGTGTTTACTGATAAAAAATGCAAAAACGTTTGAACTTTTGATTTCCCGATTGATTGATATAACCCGAATTAAAATTAGTGTTTTAATTTTAAAACTTGAATTTTAAAATGTAAATACTACTTGCTATTTTCGAGGATAGTTTGTCACTAACATTCACCTGAATTATTTCAACTTTGGTTTATTTACAAAATTTTAAGATACAGTTCAGTTAGAGATCATTGTAATATATTTAACTCAAGATGGTTACTGTATGGATGTAAATTATTGTCAACTTAATCTAGTGTTTACATATATTTAAAAGGATATTTTATGTTTTTTGAAGGTAAATCCGAGAACCTCCCAGTGGAAAAACAGCGAATTAAAATTTAACATTCTAAGACCATGAGATAAAAATCAACTAAAACATGGTCCTGAAATAAATCCTTCTACTCAAAGAACTCGATGAAGAATAAAATAAATATAACATTGATTTTATAAAACTCAAATATTTATAAATAATAGTTTTAAGTTTCCATTACATACTGATCCTATGGAATATAAGGTGTAACCCCACAAATGTTTTAACTTTTTAAATAGATAATAGTTAATAATCTGAAAAAAAAACTAATTTAAAAGAAACTTGATGTATCAGTTTTTAAAATTCTTTATTGTAAACATTATTTTAGATGAAAGAACTGCATAGATTCTCAGAGAAAAGTAGTTTTCTTTACACCGAATGCGTCTTTACACACCATCCATCCCTATCTGTCTGAAGACTAAGTGAAGGAATCTTCAATTGAAGATACGTTTTTCATAACCAATAATTTTTTTACATCATTGTGTAACCTACGATTCTTATTTTTAACCCAAGTTCCTTGGCATGTCTTAAAACATAGACGGGTGATCAAGTTGTCAGATTTCCTGGATCTCAATACCGTCACTTTAGTATTTAATGACTGCCCAGTTGTAACCCTTGATCGACGAGTGAAAGTGTCCTAAAGAGATGTTCTTTGGCATGTGGAGTATCTGCAGCATATGGTCTCGAAGGGTCTAGCTTCATCAACTGACCCACGGTAACCGAAAGAGAGGATTCAGCATATGTCAGAGAAAGAGGAGAAGCTTTTTTGTCTGCACAAATTTTGCTGAAGACTGAGGGGATCGTTTATAACCCTCACAAAATGTCTAGCGAAATATGCTTGGACGTCCACAAAATGTCTAGCGAAATATGCTTGGACGTCCGTAAACCACCGTTCCAACTTCCGAATATGAACTACAATACTTGTTCGTCTCTTGACGACCCATAGCTGGAAACACGAAAAATGCTCCAAATCATTAAAGTTAACTGTCCATTTTCTAAAAGTATTCCGAAAATGGAACTTTAGCACCTGGTGATACCACAAGATGAAACGCGCTCCACAGGTACTGATTCAGAATATCTGGAAGCCCACCCCTAAAGACCTAAAGGTGTATATAAAATCTCTTGTACGACACTTCAGCACCAACTTTTTATATTGGGCACTGGTACGATTATGGAAGGTGAAGCAGGTTAAACATTCAGCCACGACCTGTTCGTTTTTAATTTGCCGTCGTACCTACTACTAAGAAGCTTTTGGGATAAGGCTCTTGTTCCAATAAATATTTGTAAACTATACTTCTTGCCCTCACTTTCAAAGAGTAACTTTATTACCGCTTAATTCCTAGTATTATTATTATAGTAACTTATGATACATTATAATATTCTGAATAGATGAAATAATAATAATAACGTGATTGGTGGATATTGATATACGATAATATTGAGGAAAAATAAATATTATTATTTGAGATTTTTCTGAGAACTCTGTAAAAGACTTTCAATAAGTTTTCTGAAAAAAAATATTTTCTAGTCTTCTTTCTCTAAGTTAGCTAACCTATCAGTTATTTTGACACTCCTTACGACCATTAAATTAATCAAGTCTTTTTCGAAACTCGCACAACTTGAAACTGATCCAACCGCAACTACTTTGGTATTACCGTATTATTTTGTCTCGGAAATTGTTACTTCTTTCTATGTTCGTTCGCGCCAATGACGGGAATGATAATTTTTGTTTATGACCATATAGAGTTTCTTTTTCTTCATTACTTGTTAAGTTGACATATACGCCAAGAAACATTGCAAACAAAAGCTACTCTTGGTGTTGATAAAGATGCGCCATAATATTCTGATTTAGTCTTAAAATAGATTAGCAAATACTCATTTGTACTTGGGTTATAATTTAGTCTACCCCTGTAAGAAAGGTTAGTAATAAATTTATTTGAGAATTTGTGGTTCAGTTGAATTTACTATTTTGTTTATATCAGTCCAGTGTTTTTTTATCATGCTAATTTCTTAAATGTTAACGCAGGCCATTTTGTTCACTTACTGACCATTTTCATTTTTTAATCAAATTGAATAATACTCGTACTCGATACTTTTAGGAGTAGGGTGATGCCTGTGAGATGTGAACTTTTAACATATAATTCCAAATAGATTATTAGAATAGCTTTTTATATTATGACAAGATTTTAAATTGCTGCATAATTCTTAGTAGTAAATCAATTATGTTAAGATACGTCTACAAATAATAGATTTCAGAAGTATACAATAGGACACTTCGTAAACTTCCCAAACACCTTAACAAACTTCATAAATTTTGACGGAGATGCAAACACCTTACGAACTCCATTTTTTAAATTGCTTTATAATTCTTAGTAATAAATCAGCTATGTTAAGATATGTCTATAAATAATAGATTTTAGAAGTATATAATAGGACACTTCGTAAACTTCGCAAACACCTCAACGAACTCCAGGGTCACCAAAGTGTAAAAGTTGAATGATGTAGAAAGCTGGGATTTGAAAGTACTAAAAGGAAATAATGTGTAAACTTAACATTCATTGAAATGGAATGTTAAGTAATTATAATAAATATGATGCGAAATCTGGAGGTATAGAGATACAGTAATAACTAAAAAGTAGGTGACAGTTATTTAATAATTAGTTTTATCAATAGTCTGCCGTTATATATACACCCTTGTGCAAATTAATTGAAACAAACATTTAATTTATTTGATTATTGTACAAAACATATATACATGTTCAAAATTCACATATACGTACATTAGTAACGGATATGACCTCCTCTATATTTAGTTTTGAACAGTCACTTGATTTTCGGATCTCTGTACCATACTTGAATCAGCGCCTAAATGAGCTTCTAAATAGTCGTACAGTCTACAAACAGCACGGAGGTGACTTTGCATATTCTCTATGGGATTTACGTCCGGAGAATTCCCTGACCAATCAAGTACTTGTATGTGCTGCTCTGTCATGAATTTCTTCACTACTATTGATGTGTGACAGGGGATTAGATCCTGCTGCGATATCCCAGTACTGTCAGGATACTTCTTTTCCAGCTCTGGAAAAACTGTATCGTAGAACCTCAATATATTGTGACGAGCGCATCATTGCTTCTATTGGCTGCAGGCTTCCGAAACCATAATAACTGAAGTATACCCAAAACATCTTTTGTGGGTGCTTGACACACTGATCGATGTGGCAATCACGAAGCTTCTCTCCCTCTGACCTTAGAACATGCTGACTTTCGCTGACCCTGTACAAAGAAATGGCTTTCGTTAGTGAAGAGGACTTTTTGTCCATTGGTCTTTCGCCCGTGCCTTGTACTCTTTTTGCCCATTTATACCGCTTTTATTTCATTGTTGTGCTTAAGAGCTGTTCCTTGACAGATCTTCTGAATTTTTCGTCCGATCGCAATAAGGTGCCTGCGAACTGAAGAGGAACTGATTTGGATTCCTTTGTCCTTCAGATCAGTATTCAATGCATCACTCGTCTTGCTGGGGATCCCTTTTGCTTTGTCGAAGCAAGTAAGCGTCATCTGTAGTTATTTTCTTCTTACGACCACACTTTCCTTTACTGTTTAGGATAAACTGATCCGTTTTCCTGCTTCAACTTGATGACACAGCTGACATTTACTAAACTCACACCAATCACTGAAGCAATCTCTCGATACGTCTTAGCTTTGTGTTCGTGCAGAGTTATACGATCTTCGTACGTTTCCTAGGTTGTCACATCCATCTTGAAAGGCGGTCCAATCACACCTGGTCAGGTTTCTAAAATTTGATGAAAAACTGTGGCTTCTGACGTAATGATTGCATCAGCCAATGTACACTACGGCGGTTAGACAGGTTTCTAAAATCTGATGCAATATAGTGGTTGTTGACGTAAATATTGCGTCAGTCAACATGTACAATGACCAAACTGACTTTTTGTGTTTGTTTTAAGTACAGGATTACAATATAGTGCAAACTTGCTTTATTTCAATTAATTTACACGAGAGAGAAAATGATTCATATTCGACTGTCTCATTCGACACCCAATATACTTTATACATATATATGTGTGAAGTAAATAAAAAAGTCATATATAACATAAAGATTGTTAAAGAGAAAGATTACATGTATATTAAAGTAATAAAATTACTATATGCTTGTGTAATACAATAAAACATGATTCAAAATATTATTGAAACTTCATGTTGAGGAAAGATGCCAGACACCTCCAGAATATATTTCTTTTCAATGTGTGAATTACCAATTAATGAAACAATATATATATATTATTTCGCATACACACTGTTGTTTATTTCGTCTATAATTTGTGCCTTTTTTTAAAAAACAATCGTTTCAGATTATATATAATTGAAAACTATATTTTTCTTTCACAGTAGTGAGAGAATCGGCATCGGCATCGAAAATTT
>SEYY01005074.1:170000-190000 GCA_009176605.1 Armadillidium nasatum | reverse complement strand
TCACGGGCATTGCCCTATTCTATTGAAGGATTACTTTTAAAAAAAATTAAGTAGTAAATGGTGTATGACCAATACTATATTATTAAAGAAATGTGAACAATCTTCAAATAGTGGTAACAGACTCGAGATCTCAGAATGAATATTAATCACTAAAAACAAAACTCTTTAAATGTTAGTGCTTATCACTTAGGTATGGTATAAATTGATGGTCCCATTAACTGCCGTAATGATGGTTGAATTCGATTTATCCATAGTGAACCACATTGTTGTATACTTGAACAGATAGGGTGAAATGTTATGGTAAAATTTGAAATGTTTGGAAACTGATTGGTTGCGAAAAACCAACTGTACTATGCGCAATCATTTTTTGGGTGCTTTGAAAATTTTTTAACTAATGTTAAAATACATTATTATTATTATTATTATATTATTATTATTATTATTATTATTATTTCTTTCCCCATTGTAGTGACAGATTTACTTTAAAAGTTTATATGGCATAAAATTAATTAATTAATTGACAATTGATAAGATGGGAGTAAATTTGGAAATGTTAAATAATAGTTTAATATCCATACCCCTCATCGATATTAAAGTTATTCTTCTTGATATTTTTGGGTTAAAGGTGAGTTCTTGGAAATTTTCAAGAGTGGATTTGTTGATTTCTTGAATTTTGTTGTAAGATGATTTAAATTACATTCATTATTATTATTATTGTTGATTGATTTTGTTTTAATACATTTTTTTTTCTTTCTTCTTCTTCTTCTTCTTCTTCTGTAGGAGTATGACCTGAAGTCTCAGAAGGTCAAAAGCCATGGGTCGACTCAGAAGAAAAGATTGCTCTCTAACTTGCCTTCGAACAAAAAGAAAAATGATGCTATGGTACAACCTCCCCCGAATGTTTATTTGTGTGATAAGTGTGACGATGAATTTCTATCCTTTCGGGAAGTGCAGGTAATTATTTACTTTACCAAATCTCTTTTTAATTGTTAAAAAAAAAAATTATGCTTTCAGTACTATAATGATATGTTCTTACTATGCTAGATTTTTCTTTGATTCTGAATGTTAACTTTTTAAATATTGCGAATGCTGGTATTCAGCAGAGGAATGTGAATGTTTGTAACTTTTGGGGTTAACTTTTATTGTGGGTTTAACCATGTAACTTTGGGGTTAACTTATTGTGGGTTTAACCATGTAACTTTGGGGTTAACTTTTATTGTGGGTTTAATCATGTAACTTTAGGGTTAACTGTTATTGTGGGTTTAACCATGTAACTTTGGGGTTAACTGTTGTGGGTTTAACCATGTAACTTTGGGGTTAACTTTTATTGTGGGTTTAACCATGTAACTTTGGGGTTAACTTTTATTGTGGGTTTAAACATGTAACTTTGGGGTTAACTTTTATTGTGAGTTTAACCATGTAACTTTGGGGTTAACTGTTATTGTGGGTTTAACCATGTAACTTTGGGGTTAACTGTTATTGTGGGTTTAACCATGTAACTTTGGGGTTAACTTTTATTGTGGGTTTAACCATGTAACTTTGGGGTTAATTTTTATTGTGGGTTTTATTGTGGGTTTAACCATGTAACTTTGGGGTTAACTTTTATTGTGGGTTTAACCATGTAACTTTGGGGTTAACTTTTATTGTGGGTTTAACCATGTAACTTTGGGGTTAACAATTATTGTGGGTTTAACCATGTAACTTTGGAGTTAACTTTTATTGTGGGTTTAACCATGTAACTTTGGGGTTAACTTTTATTGTGGGTTTAACCATGTAACTTTGGGGTTAACTTTTATTGTGGGTTTAAACATGTAACTTTGGGGTTAACTTTTATTTTGAGTTTAACCATGTAACTTTGGGGTTAACTTTTATTGTGGGTTTAACCATGTAACTTTGGGGTTAACTTTTATTGTGGGTTTAACCATGTAACTTTGGGGTTAACTTTTATTGTGGGTTTAACCATGTAAATTTGAGGTTAACTTTTATTGTGGGTTTAACCATGTAACTTTGGGGTTAACTGTTATTGTGGGTTTAACCATGTAACTTTGGGGTTAACTTTTATTGTGGGTTTAACCATGTTACTTTGTTAACTTTTATTGGGTTTAACCATGTAACTTTGGGGTTAACTTTTATTGTGGGTTTAACCATGTTACTTTGGGGTTAACTTTTATTGTGGGTTTAACCATGTAACTTTGGGGTTAACTTTTATTGTGGGTTTAACCATGTAACTTTGGGGTTAACAATTATTGTGGGTTTAACCATGTAACTTTGGGGTTAACTTTTATTGTGGGTTTAAACATGTAACTTTGGGGTTAACTTTTATTTTGAGTTTAACCATGTAACTTTGGGGTTAACTTTTATTGTGGGTTTAACCATGTAACTTTGGGGTTAACTTTTATTGTGGGTTTAACCATGTAACTTTGGGGTTAACTTTTATTGTGGTTTAACCATGTAACTTTGGGGTTAACTGTTATTGTGGGTTTAACCATGTAACTTTGGGGTTAACTTTTATTGTGGGTTTAACCATGTAACTTTGAGGTTAACTTTTATTGTGGGTTTAACCATGTAACTTTGGGGTTAACTTTTATTGTGGGTTTAACCATGTAACTTTGGGGTTAACTTTTATTGTGGGTTTAACCATGTAACTTTGGGGTTAACTGTTATTGTGGGTTTAACCATGTAACTTTGGAGTTAACTTTTATTGTGGGTTTAACCATGTAACTTTGGGGTTAACTTTTATTGTGGGTTTTTAACCATGTAACTTTGGGGTTAACTTTTATTGTGGATTTAACATTCATTCCCAAGTTAGACTTGTTAGTTTTCTCTCTGATAATTATTATTATTATTATCATTGTAAAGAATAAAGATATCAATCATAAAATTTTCCTATTAATTTGAAACAGGCACATGAAAAGCACTGCAAAGGGAATAGTCCATCTACACCGCCAATGCCTTCGCCGGATCCTGAAGACCTTGAAGAGGAAGTACTTGATCCTGCCGAACAGGTTCCATTTTTATCCTATTTTGGTCTTCAGCCGGCAGAACACACAGGAGTTGCTCCTTATACCTTCTCCGAGGAAGCGGACATCAGTCTTCTTCTCCTGTCAAAAAATTTTATAATCACAGTTATCTTCTTGATATAACTTCCCCTATGGGAAAGTAAGCTCCACCTTTGGTAACTTATTTGTACTGCAGAAGTAGGGATCAATATCAACACTTAACAGCTTAGGCAGATTTTTTTGTTTTTAATGCAGATTTTTGTTGTAATTACAACAGTATGACAAAAATTAATTTATAAAACTAATCCTAATAAATTAGTAAATTAACTAATTTGAACGTCATTAAATGCAGATTTTGATAATTTGTTACTTATTTAAAAAAAATTTCTACTGCAGAAGTAGGATCAATATCAACACAACAGCTTTCTGCAGATTTTTTTTTTTTATATATGCATTAATTTTTGTTGTAATTTCAATTACATTTAACAGTCTGACAAAAATTAATTTTTAAAAACTAACCTAATATTTTGTCAGTTAAATATTTCATTTACATATAATGGTCTCCTCCGCGTCAGGTATATTCTTTCAAGAACTAAGTATGGAGGTCGACTACAGATGCCAGAGAATTATGTCACACGATACGAACGACATATTCGGCCTTCTGAAGCAGACCTTGTGAATTTGAGGGATAGGTAAGAGATTTTTTTTCTTAGCCATCACACACAGAGGTAATAGGGATTTAAAGGTTTAGTGTAATTGTATTTATTAATATAATTATATTTTTGTTCACATGTTGCTGAGTGGTTTGACAAACCATCAAAGTTTTAAAATAAAAATAGTACTTTGTATGGTAGTTAAAATAAAAATAGTACTTTGTATGGTAGGTTAGATATTTTAAGACTCTTCTGGTATCTTATTATATCTTTTTTGTACTTAAAGTTAAAGTTTAAAGTATTAGGACCTTTTTTTTTTTTTTTTTTTACTTATTTTGTCCATCCAGGAATTCGAACCGATGGATCGTGGTGTATCGACCTCGGAAGGACCAGCAGTGGATACATAAATATTGTTTTAATTCTGTGCAGAAGAGGGAGAAAATGTTGGCTGTCCAGACAGGTATTTTTTGTTGTTGTTGTTGTTATTGATTTTTCTTTACTTGTACAAACCTTTTTTTTTTTTGTAAAAAAAAAAATAAAAACATACATATATATATATATATATATATATATATATATATATATATATATATATATATATATATATATATATATATATATATATATATATATATATATATATATATATATATATATATATATATATATATATATATATATATATATATATATATATATATATATATATATATATATATATATATATATATATATATATATATATATATATATATATATATATATATATATATATATATATATATATATATATATATATATATATATATATATATATATATATATATATATATATATATATATATATATATATATATATATATATATATATATATATATATATATATATATATATATATATATATATATATATATATATATATATATATATATATATATATATATATATATATATAGAGGATTGGATAATAAATGTTATTGTTTAAAGATAATACAATTTATTTAATTTTTTAGAAATTTCAAAATGTTGAATGTTTTTTTGTATGTCTTTAATCATTCACTACACTTTTTTTTTTTTGTTTATTAAGATACAAAACAACTTCCTTCACCTTTTTAATTTTAAAACACTTTTATTTTAATTTTGCATATCTTTACTCAACTGGTTATCACCTTTAAAGTTGTGTGTGGTTCGCAAGTGGGTTTTTGAGTTTTACTACAAATTAATCAGATTTTTAATTTTTTTTTTTTATTTATTTTTTTCCATTAAATATAATCTTTCTCACCTAAATATACGATTGTATGAAATTAATTGAAAGAAATTCTGGAAGTGTTGTGATGTGGTGTGCCTCTTATCTAATTTAGGGCTTTGCTATGAGCGGTGCAAGTACTAACAAGGTTTTATATAAAAATTTACTAGAGTAATAGTTTTTTTTTTTTCAGTTTCTGTAGTTTCTAGGATGGTAATATAGTTTATTAATGTCTGGTACTACTTGATATTTAGCTAGGTAAAAATAGTAAAGAGGCAGATGGGTTTTGTTTAGTTTTTATGTTAGTAGAGATTTTCAAGTCTTAAAATAGAAAAAAAAGAGAGAGAGAGATTTTCTAATTGCTCAAACCTGGAGAAGTTCTTAGGAATTGGATTAATGGTCACTTTGAATTTGAAGGAAATAAGTTTTTAGTGTCTTTACGTTAATGGGTCCTCTATGTTGGTGACCTTAATATAAAATTTCTTTTCGAACAATTTAGTAACTTGGTTAGATTTAGCTTAGATTTTCCTATCCCAGAAAGCAAACTAAGTTATAATTCTTTATCCATAAAAATGAGTATGGAAGTGTGTATTTGCTTGCTGGGTGTGAATGCCCTAACAAATGTACACCCATTTACTCACATTCTGTTTTCCATTTCCTACATAACATACCAGATATCATAATTTATAATGCAAGTACCCTTGGGCAGACAATTTGTGTGTATTTGCTTGAGGGGTGTGAATGCCTTAACGAATGTACACCCATTTACTCACCTGTTTTCCATTTCTTTCATAACATACCAGATATCTTAATTTACAATGCAAGTACCCTTAGGCAGACGATTTAAGGTCTCCTTCCTCTAACTATTTATTTTTGAGACTGAATCTTGGAGAGAGATTTTGGTGTCACTGGGAAAAGAAATTTTTTAGTTTTTGTTTTTTTATCTTCATCTTCACTTTCATTATTTTTTATCTCAAAATCATAATGAGCATGCAGTTAAATAAAATATATATATATATATATATATATATATATATATATATATATATATATATATATATATATATATATATATATATATATATATATATATATATATATATATATATATATATATATATATATATATATATATATATATATATATTGCATGTTAGAATTATTTAAAAATATAAGTTTTTAGTATTAATTCAAGATCATTCATTACTCATAAAAATCATTGATGTCATTCATTATTACATTAAATATTCATTCTTTAATTTAAAAGAAAAAAAAATTTTTTTTTTTTGAATTTGTTTCCTGTGGGAGGTGTTAATTGATATTGTGGGGAATGGGGAGATTTACTTTTTCTCAGAGTTAATAAAACTTTTTTACTTTTTTTTTTAACTTTTATTCTTTGGTTTTAGTAGAACTAGGTATAAAAGGTGGTTTGTTTTTGCATTACAGGCCTCGACAGGAGAAGTAGAGTGCTCTTAGCGAGTTGTCAAAAGGTTCAGTTGAGAGTCAAATTGAAAAGATTGGCTAAGAAAGTCGTTGACCGTTATACAAGGCGTGGAGGAAGTAGCGTTCATGTCCCTTGCATTGATCTGACTGGTGCTGAAGATTATCACGATTGGCCCTATCAGGAGGCTTACCCCTTCATCATCATCATTATTATTCTCTTCCTTATCCACCCCATTTTATCTTTCCCCTACCACGTGTTTGCCTAATGCAGCTACCTCCAGCAAGTATTTACCTGAAGAAATTGCTGCGTCAGGCACTTACTTAAATATAAATTCTCTAATACCTTCAGGTACAGATATTGAAGCTAATTATTTTGATAATTGTGCCCAGAATTGTAAAGTAGATGGAAGTTTGGCAGACCCACTTGAAATTATTGAAACTAATATTACTAATAGTTATATTAACTCCTTCCCTGGGAAGCCTCCACCATCAGTTCCAAAAATTCAAAGCCAAGATTACAGCAGAAGTTATGTGGCTCCTGATGTGAGTCTACCTTTCCTTTCTAAAAATACTCAAAACAAAATTAGTACTTTGTCCAATAATGGTGTGACGGTAACTAGTATTGTAAATTCCGACTTTTCACAGTTCGATAGTTCTTCCTTAGGTAATTTCAATGCTATAAAATCGCATCCTCATCAAGCCAATTCTAAAAATAATAGTAGCACTTCTAAACTTAAACCATCTATAAGTAATTGTAGTAGTGCTAGTAATAATAACGACAAATACGATAGTCAAACGAGTAATATTAATAGTTCTTTTTCAAATCATTCCCAAGCCTCCAAATTTACATCTAGTGGAGTATCTAATAGTACTACAAACTCCAATTATTCATTTAATAAAAAAGAAAATGTTAGTTTGGTTGAAGTCATAGAATTATCAAGTGATGAAGACGATACTGTTCAGGACAGAGGATCATATGCAAGGTCAAAAAATGGGTATAGCCATTGGTCATTAGACGAACCTTCTTCTGCTATCAGGGGACGCGATAAAAGAAGATTGATGTCCAATGGCGCTACTGAAGACAGCAGCGTCCTTCCTTCTCTGCCTCATTTCTTAAGTTCCACTACTACTTCCGATAGTCTTTTCTTTTGTTCATCATTATTCCACCCATCAAACATACCAAATTACATTTATGGTAAGTTTAAGGTGTATGGTTAATTACTTTAATATAATAGTTATGTATTGCTCTGTAATAATACCGAAGATATAAATCAACGAATTGAACTATTTTTTTTTTTTTTTTTTAAGCAATGATTCTATATTAATTCTTCATTGTTTTAAACATACGAAGTCCTTATGTATATATATTTATTTTTTCTTTCTTTGGGAATGCCTTTATAATTCAGAAAGAAACCATAGAAATTGCTTACCATCCTCTATGTTGACCATCGACAGCGAGGGCATCGTAAAAGCACCACTTCAAATTGATGAAGATATTTCTTTTAATATTCGGCTGTCGAATCAAGGAAAACACCCTCTTGATAATGAATGTATCAGTAATATCTTAAATGTTAATAATAATAATAATGATGATAATTTAGGTAGTAAAAATAATAATAATAATAATAATAATAATAATCAGTTTGGTAATAATCTCCTCTGCAGTTTAGCCTCTAAAGTTAATAAAGGCTTGCAGTATATTACTACTTTTGTCAAATCTAAAGTGTGTGAAAGTAGCAATACCACCAATGTTATTAGTAACATCATTAATAATAATAATAGTAATACCAGTAATAAAAATCATGGTGATGATTGTGAACTTTACGAATCTTGTGACACTAGGAAAGGATGAAGAAGGCTTTTCTCATAGTTTAAGTCAGACTATAACGAGCACTAAAAGAAGCCGAGAAATGATGTCTCTTTTGAACGACGAGTGCCGAGAGCTGAAGAGGAAGGGGCATTCGAGATGTTGGAACACCTAAACGAACACGACAGTAGGGTTATGACAAGGTGTATAGCTGGAAAAACTCTAGATCATATGTTTGGTCTCTGTGCTAGTGAGGTTGAGGAAAATTCAAAGGAGCTACCGTCAGAGTTGGACGAATTTCAGAAGTCAGAATTGAGAAAAAGTTCAAATGACGTCATTTCTCCTGACGAAGTGAGTTTTAGAAAGTGTTGAAAATCATCACGATCCCTTAACTGTAAAGGACAGTACCTTGTAATATAACTACTAATTGGAATAAGTAATGAGTTCCCTATTACTTCGGATTCTTATTCATATTCTACTCTACCTCTTGCCCTCCCACCCCAACTTGAGGACGCTGAAAACTATTTTGATGAGAACGAAAATTACAGTTCACCAGCGAGAAAAGAATATAAAAAACCAAAATTAAATAGAGAATTGAACAATTTGGTCCGTGATGAATGCAAGGAGTTGAGAGGAATGGGATTCCACCCAGAAGATATTCTAGGGTCATCGGAAAATTATTTCCCTTCTCTCTTAAACTCAGACGAATGTGAAACTGAACCTATATTCCCTGTCAAACGTCGACCGAGTCTGTTATCATATAAGAGCTCCTCAGGGACATCTTCCAAACAAAATGGTAAAGACTCTGTAGCTGCAGAGTCTAATAATAATAATAATAATGATAATCTTAAAAAAATGATGCAAGGTAATAAAAAGTTGTCGAGGGAATTGACAAAATTAATTGCGGATGAATGGAAGGAACTAAAACGTGCGAATGCGCATCCTTCTCAAATTACCAACTTACTTTCTGCCGAAAGAAACGTACGATCCAATTCCCTCCTCCAGAGTAAGAAGAAACCAGCTATGATAATGAGTTTGAACTCTGAGAGAAGGAAGCCCTTCTTAGGGAGGAACTTGAGGTGCCAAGATGATATTCCTGCAGCAGAAACCAGAAGCGAAAACCCAAGATTGTCTCACAGAGAATTGATTCACAAAGAAAATGGGATGTGTGTTCTAAGTTATTCTATCAAAGATAATACTTGATGAGAGGAGCTTGGATGTATTATTATTATTATTATTATTTATTACTATTATTTATCATTTATTATAAAAAACAAAATAACTTGTAGCAAAGTTTGTACTATTTAAATTATTTAAATATTCAGTTTATATATATATATATATATATATATATATATATATATATATATATATATATATATATATATATATATATATATATATATATATATATATATATATATATATATATATATATATATATATATATATATATATATATATATATAAGTTTATTGTGAACCAAAAAACTTCTCCCATGCACACATACATACAGACCCTTTCAGACACACTTTCATCGAGCTGAAGCTTCTTTTGTTAAGTGGGTATTAAATTTAATCCAAAATAAGTAAAAAATGCATAAATACATATTAATTGCTTTGGCTATTTGGTTAACCCATCTACATGGTAGTTTGTGGTACTTATAGAACAGTACTGCAAATTTACTACTTCTTCTTCTTCTTCTTGTTCTTCTTCTGGAAATGCATTTGGTTTATCTCCTAATGAGGGTATGGGTTGAAGGGGTTTATTTATAATGGATATTTTTCTTGCCCCCCTTTTAAATTTTACTTCTTCTGGTATGGGTTCTAGTCTTTTCTAAAAGTTCTTTCTGCTTTTAAAAAGTATTTTTGGTTCTTGGTTCTTCACTTTTGGTATATATTTTGGTGTTTAACATTCCCCCACCCACCCACTTTATCATCAGAGGCAATCTTCATATTTTTCTACTGCAGGCAATTCCAAGTTCCAAGGGAGTTTTTTTGATGATTATTATTATTATTATTATTAGCATTTTTTTTTTGAAAAGTTGGCATGGAAAAAAATTATATTACAGTTCCTCATACAGTACCGTGTACTCGTATATATATATATATATATATATATATATATATATATATATATATATATATATATATATATATATATATATATATATATATATATATATATATATATATATATATATATATAGTATATATTTAATTTATTTTTATTATTATTTTCATTATTATTATTATTATTATTAAATTGTATGATGGTCATGCATCTCAGTAGTTATTTTTGTTAGTTTTAAATATTTGTATATATATAAATAAACCTTTACAACATAAATTATATAAATAGTTAACATTGTATAATTATATTTTCATCTATTATTCTCAAAGTAAAATATTTAATTTTTGTCTTTTTTTATATATATATATATCTAAATATATTTTTTTTCTTTTACTCATAAGTTTTACTATGGTAAAAAATAATCGATTTAATTCGATGTATCGATATGTAATTGATATATCGGTTTATTTTATGGTATGTGAAAAGTGGAGTTTTACCATGAGTTTTACGATGGTTAAAAATAATCGATTTAATTCGATGTATCGATATTATGTAATTGATATATCGATTTATTTATGGATATGAGAAGTACTAGTTATATATTCTCGTGAATTTTTTTTATTTTTTTTGGGGGGGAGGGGTTGAGGGTGGAAATGCTGGTTCTTTTTCATGGTTTCTTGGAGAATAATGTTACTATATTAGAACCATTTCTTGTCAACCTGGTACGTGTAGATACAGCAGTGTTTTAGGTAAAGTAAATAGTAATAATAGTTTTAACTGAATTTAGTGTTTGTAATATATTATGAGTCTCTTAAGAATTGGGCAAGTAGATACAGCACAAGGGCCTATGGGACAGTCTCGATAGGCCCTTGGCTTCTAACTGTCTCATTTTCCTAGTTCCTATGAATTTTACCTACTTTTTACTAACGTACTAAATCTCGTATTGGACACTCAGTTTATATTAACTTGGTAAATTATGAACATAAGTATCAGCGACATGAAGAGAAAACCTAAATGAGTCTCGTGCAGTGTAACGTAAACTGTGGTAGGAAGATTGTTAACATATTCAATGACAAGGGGGGAGAAACCTTAAATGAGTTCAAGGTCGACCTTTCTCAATTAGTCTCATAGTGCAAGGTAATAACTGTGGTAAGACAATTGTGAGCATGAGTCAGTGACAAGTCGGAGTCCCCAAGTTAGTCAAAGGTCGACCTTTATCAATTAGTCGCATGCAGTGCAAGGTACTAAGCTGTGGTAAGACATTGTGAACATAAGAATCAAAGACAAGGGGAGAAACCCCAAATGAGTTAAAGGTCGACCCCTTCCAATTAGTCGCATGCAGTGTAAGGTAATAACACAATTCAATTCACAAATCTGTGGTGAGATTTATTCAATTGTATATATATAATATAGGAGCAAATTAAATTATGAGACAGGGTACATTTTTTTACAACTTTGAAGGCGAAGGAAGGGTAAGTGTTATTAAAGATTTTGAATTAAAAATATTTGGTATAAAATGTACACGAAAATTTAAGTGAATAAAAAGTTTTCATAAAACTAAAACTTAGGGTTTATTAATACGATATAAATCTTTTTCTGTGATTTTATTTTCATAAACAATTATGGTAAATAATGTGTTTATGCTAATTTTAAATAAATATAAAAAAATGCGAATAATATTTAGCAAGTTTCGTATATAACTAATAATTCGGTAATAATAGTCGAAAATAGATGTATACTGGCAAAATTTTGGTAGTTTTGAAAGAAGGGTGTAGATTTGTCCTACATTAAGTTCGCCCATAGTTTTTTTTTCTTTCTTTCTCCCCCCTCCTCCTCCTCCTCTTCAGAAAATGAAGCGAACTCTTTTACAGATAAGTTATAAACAGTCGTAGGAATTTTTAATCTTTCTATATGTAAATGCCAGTAACTTCAGCATTTTGGTAACATGAACATGTTCATTCATCCCGCAAGAACTGTTTATGAACGTTTTTAAAAAGGTTGAAAAATAGAAAATCTAAATTAAAAAAAAAATGAAAAGTGATCACGTATTGAAACTAATTTTTATTAGAAAAAGTTTAAGAATATCTAAAATGAAATTAATCACACTGATAATGAGTAACTTGCATAACTAACCAGTTGAACCATGGTACGCTTGTATCCATACGATTAATGAAGTACCTTCCGAAATATTATAACAATAAAAATACTATTCATAAATAACCGTCACATAACTGTAATAATAATTCAATAATGCTAATGATTATATTTAGATTAGCAGCACTCTTTTTATTATAATTTATGGAAGAAAAAAACATTTTAAATATATTTTCCCTGCATAATTGTAAAAGAGAGTAATTAATGAAACTTGCAGCCGAATGGAAATTCATTATTTCTGTTGAAATAATCAATCTTTATGGACAACGCTTCAGCTAATGTTGTTGGGAAAGTAATGACAGAATCTTTAAATAATTTTCTTATTAAATTTTGGTAAAGGTTAAGTTCTCTGACCTTCGATATTTGGAAACATCGATATATCAATGCAAATTTTTTGACATTTGTATTATTATTATTTAGCTTTTTTTTCATTTATGCCTATTAATATTATTTAGTTTTCTATCGTACTTAGTTCGACTTATCATAACCTGAACTACCGAATTTGCCTTGTGATACAGGGCTAACCGATATATGGAATTTCAAAATATCGATATACAAGGTCAGACAACTTTTTAACCTAAGCCTTAAATTTTTATACGACATAAAGGATACACACAGTACATATGCATAAACTAGTGAAAAAGATTAAAAGAAGAAAGTCTGGAAATGTATATAAAAGATCAACTACAAATTTTCAGGATAGTTTATGGCAACATTTTAGATATTCCTTGAGTAGAAGAGACATTGAACGACTTCGTCAAATTTATAATTCACATATTAAGAGTAGTAATTTGCTACAGGAAAAAATATATTGTAATGAAATGCAATGTTATAAAAATCTCGGAATCGGCATAGCGATACTTTAATTGTCTCTGAAGTCTGATTATAGCCCTAATTTCGAGTAACTTCTGTCTGTAATTTGTCTCTAAATTTATTTAAATCTTGTAAATTTTTTCGGTTGAACAGCCTAATAAAAAGGTTGTGGTTGAAGTTGATTTGCATGACGTCACTACCATCATCATATAGTCTCTTTTCTTCGTTTATTTGATTTTGAGGAATAAGAACCAACGTTACAATTTACGACAGGTAATTTAATAACTCATTTTATCAATTTTTGATGAGATCGTGTGACGAAATATATATATATATATATATATATATATATATATATATATATATATATATATATATATATATATATATATATATATATATATATATATATATATATATATATATATATATATATATATATATATATATATATATATATATATATATATATATATATATATATATATAATATATATATTATATAATTATATAATTATATTTTTATTATATATTTATATATATTAATATAAAATAATAAAAAAATAAAAAAAAAAAAAAAAAATTATAAATTTATTTAAAAATAAATTAAATATATATAATAAAATATTAAAATATTTATAATAAAAGTAATAATAATAAATTTAAATATATATATATATATATATATATATACTATATATATATATATATATATATATATATATATATATATATATATATATATATATATATATATATATATATATATATATATATATATATATATATATATATTATATATATATATATATATTATATATATATATATAATATATATATATATATATATATATATATATATTGTTGGGAATTTCTGTGGCGCTGAAAACGCTTAAAGCAGATATGTTACTGCTCTGCCAAGAATAAACCTAATTCTATTACATTAACCTACAATTAATAAAAAGAATTTAATAAACTCACCATTTAAAATATTCTGCAAATTGTTAAAGTAAAAGTGGATTTACTTTGTTTCCAAGAATTAAAACTTGGATATTCGGCTTATTTGTATAAGCGCATAAATAAATTTTAAAGTAGTAAATTAGGTAAATTTTAGCCTAGTAGGAACATAGCTTCAACCCAATCAAGCAAGAACTCTCAAAAACAAAGGACCATTTATAAATAGTAAGCCAAGTCAAGCATTCAATTCAAGTTAATATACTTGCTCAATCCAATCAATCAAAATAAGTCAATTTAATTCAAATAGTAAAACAAAAGTTATCAGGGTTGAATTGGAAAGGTTGGGTCCTAACTTTTCTTTACAAAGCTCCAAAGACTCCTGCCCTAAGGGTTAAAAGTATATATAACTACCATATGGCTACACGTAATTAAAATAGTTAAATGGGGAAATACTCATCTTTTCGACGACTTCTTCAGGTTTTAGATGAGTATATTTTAGTTAAAATGTTTTAAGCATAACTGTCAAAGCGACTTACACTGACAACGGTAAATAGGCTAGTCCCGAAACGCTTTTCAAGAGTATAAACACGAGGCATAAAACATGTAAATGTTGCCGTTCTATAAAAGATTTTTTTAAGTTTAGGGATTTTTTTGATACTGATACTTTAAAACCATAGTCTTATCTATTAATTAAACGTAAAATATTTAATTAAATCTAAAAAATAAGGATTTTCTAATAAGCCCCTTTTGCATTTGAGTTTAAATTCAAACTTCAACGAAAACTGGCCAATTTTAAACATATAAATTACCACTTCGTTAATTACGCAATTTTTTGAACAAATATTATCGTTTTTCCTGTAAAAATTTTTGCCAAAAAATTAATGAAGACAAATATAAAAATATTTGAGATTATCAAAATAAGCCTTTGTTATTTACGAAGCATTTTTATATTTATTTTACTGGTTTAGCGGCAAAAATATGGATTCCAGATTGTCCTAAATTTACAACATTCATCTAAATTGCTAAGTAATACTTTTACTATGCTACGAGGATATATATCAAAGTTTACCCTATAATATATTATATGGTAAACTTTGTATATATGGTAAACTTTTGTCATAACGATTTATTGTGTCGGAGATTTGGACAATGATAATGATTTTGATAATCATTTTATTAATTGATTTATATAAAAACTTTGTGTTAAGCTTTTATTAAAAGACCTGAAAGAGAAGGGTCGTAATTAGTGTTACAATTAAATAATAAGAGGAGACATACTATGAACTTTTTCAAAAGATTTTGTTGCTCTTGAAGTTCCTTCATATACGAATTCAATATAATTAAGAACGTTACACAGTTATATATTTGAGTAGAAGGCAATAGATATGATAGTAAGAAAGATTTGAAAGAAAATATAACTCATACCTTATACCTTCGAATTCTGAGGACTTGTAATGAACAAGCAAAAAATTCATACATTTTTAATGACGTCTAGACCTGAAGATGATTCGATAAAAAAATGATTATTGTTTAGCCGGGAGTTTTTTTTGAAACAAAATGAGCTACATCGATACAAAAAACAAACCAACTTTGCAAGCTCCTATCAAGGAGACTTAAAATATATACACTACATATATTAGTGAAAACATATAAACAGTTTTTATATTCATTGTGTCGAAGATTTGGACAATGATAATGATTTTGATAATGGCGTGTCGTGTAAGACGACATCGCTCGTTTTGAAATATATTTTCCTATCGACGATTTAGACGAGATCGAATTTTTATGGCTTGTAGACAGTTTAACTCGTTTTTCTATCTATTCTGTCGATGATTTAAAACATCGTTTCTCAACTTTTTAAAGTCTCGCCGTTCTCGTGATCTCTCCAAAAAGCCAAAACTTAAAGTTAATAATCTGACGATCCCATAATTATCTTTTATGTCTGGCAGGTGTGAAATTCAAAAGTGTAGATTGAGATATTTATCATACGGTTGATTAATAAATTTAAACTATTTACAGACAGTTATTTTTATAAAAACAAAATGGCTTTTGCTCAAAAATTTTTAATAGTCATTCGAAAAAAAATAAAAAATACGAAGTTCTAACTGTTTAAGTATTTATTTGCATTTTAATTTAAGAAAATATTAAATTATTTGAAATTGACCCACCTCAATCCCCCCTACCACCATCACCGCCACCACATATGTGATCACGAGTTATTCACAACTTTGAACAAACTGGCTTAGAGTATTTTCTGAGTAAGTTCTATTAACTTAGGTTATAGTTAGGTTCGATTTTTTTTTATTAGATTATGCAAACACTAGTGCAAACACTAGCATAATGGCACCCTCACTTGCGAAAATTATACATCCGCTTCCGCATCCGTACTTTCGATAATAAAACATTCGCATCCTCACTTTAGAAAATTCAACATCCTCATCCGCAAACGAGAAGAAATGACATTCGATCCATCACTAAACTAAGCACCCATAAATACATTATTTTTATTTCACTCTCACATCAAATTATACCCACCTTTATAATCCTGTATTTATTTTCATGAATAAAAAATTTTTTTTTTTAAAATTATAAAAATTTTATTTTCCAACTAGGATTTAATTGTTTTAAAAGTATCTAAAATTTTTACAAAATTATCTAAACTTTTTAATATTAATATACTTTTGGCATTAAAATAAAAATATATGGATAACTATTTTAATATTGAAATATTATAATTAATTATAAATTATATTATATTATATTATATATAATATATATATATATATATATATATATATATATATATATATATATATATATTATATATATATATATATATATATATATATATATATATATATATATATATATATATATATATATATATAATATATATTTTTTATTATAAATTTTAATTAATTTTAATTAACTATATTAAATTTTTTAACTATATTTATTATTATTATTATTATTATTTTATTTTATTATTATTATTATTTTATTATTATTATTATTATTATTATATTAAAATTAAACTTTCATTTTTTTAGATTTTTTTTATTGCTTCCACTTGAGCGGTGATAATATATTATATACATAAAAAGCCGATCTAAATAATAAAGTATTTGAAACTATCAAAATATTATACAGGTAAATTAAAACTCATCAAAAATGGAAATGGAGTTTCGTTGGGACATCAAGAAAATGAAACAAACCAACATTGAGGGCTATATATTTGTTCTCAAACTTCTGTCATGGTACTGCTAAAGATCTGTTTTAAAGGTTCGTGGATATGGGTCCCTGCCAATATGTTACAGAGTCTTTAAGTTTATAGAAATTCCTCCACTATACCTGAACCCGGGGGATCAAAGTCCAAGATCCCTTCGTCTAAGGAAAAAATTCATAAATACCTTCAAGAACAACTAGAGTTATGGATAGGACAGCTCGCAACAAGGTTCAAGAACCCCAAGTACTTCCATCACAAATGGAGAGTGAGTAGTGGTGAGCTCACCATCCCATTTCTTTCTGGGGCATGACTGTCAATTGGATAAATTCTGTCATTCTGGCTATAGAGAAAGCTGTCCTAACTGTCCTAACTGTCTCTCTTTAATTGGTGAAGTACAACACTAAGGGAAAGCTAGGTAGGTACAAAAATTAATTTTTTTTAAAAAAAAAAGTATAAAATCTTATTCGGTGTATTAAATATATTTTTCTTATGTTAGTACAGACCAAATTAATGAGTCATAAAGACGTACGTTTCTCAATATTATTCATATTTGCCATGATTGTATTTTTAAATAATTTAATAATTTTATTTAATTTACTTTTACAGCATGTTTTATTACTTTCTTTTTAATGTAGCTAAAGATTTTTAAAAAAAATATTTTTCAAATATAAAGAGTTTTATTAAATGATTTCCATTCACTTAACATTTTTGATTTGTCAATTACCTAAAATATTGGAACGACACAGATAATATGATACAGGAATCTGATTCTTTTCCATATTATGATGTTAATTATAATAACACTACCCACGTCACATACTTATTTTTCAAAATTTTATGAATTCAAAATTTTTTTTAATGAGTTTTCCATTTCACTTACAATTTTGATGTCAATTACCTAAAATATTGGAATGACACAGATAATATGATGCAGGAATCTGTTTTTTCCATATTATGATGTTAAATTATATAATAACACTATCCAATCACATTATATTTTTCAAATTATTTTCATGAATTTCAATGGATTTTTATTAAATGAGTTTATTTCACTTATTATTGATGTCAATTACTAAAAAAACGACACAGATAATATAATCTGATCTTTTCCATATTATGATGTTAAATTAAAATAACACTATCCCACGCCTCAATTAATTTTTCAAATTTTTCTGAATTTCAATGGAATTTCGTTAAATACTTAACATTTTTGATTGTAATTACCTAAAATATTGTAACGACACAGATAATATATGCAATTTTTTTTTCCATTTATGATTTAAATTATATAATAACACTATCCACGCCTCACATTATATTTTTCAAATATTTTAATGAATTTCAATGGAATTTTCGTTTAATGAGTTTTATTTCACTTAACTTTTTGTCAATTACCTAAAATATTGGAACGACACAATAATATATGCAGGAACTGATTTTTCCATATTATGATGTTTATTATATATATTTTTCAATTTTATTTTATGAATTTCAATGGAATTTTTCGTTTAAATGAGTTCATTTCATTAACATTTTTTTTACTAAAATATTAAAAAATAATATATTTGTTTTTTATATTATGATTAAAATTATATATAATACTATCCACGCTTCATATTATTTTTTAAATTTATTTTCATGATTTCAATGAATTTTCTTTTAAATAGTTTTAATTTCAATATTTTTGTTATTGACAATTATAAAATATTATATATATATATGATTTATTTATATTATATATTTATTATATAATAATATATATATATATATATTATATATTATAATATTATAATTAATATTATAAATAATCCTTCCCTTTCTGTAGGAAGTGTGCATTGTGCCCAAAAGTGAAAAGCATTGACCTCTAGCAACCATTTTCTTCCTATTCATTTAACCTCTGTTCGTTCTAAAGTTTTCGAGTGTATTCTTAACAGAAAGATTTTGAAGTATATCTGTTCTAATCTTATCTCTGTTCACTAGTATGCCTTTCTTTAAAAAAAAACTCTCTACTGGTGATCTTCAATTTCCCTTCTCTCTGACTACTCTTGGTCCTCCGCTCTTCGGTATCTCGGTGAATGTTTTGTTAAGGAGTTAGACATATTGAAGTCCTTCGATAGAGTCTGGCCCAAAGCTTTGATTCTAAATTTCCTTCTTTTATTATTTATTCTGTAACCTTCTCTTAGAATTTCTTTCCGGTTTATTTTTTTATAGCAGTAGTTGTAGACGACCACCATTCATCCTTTAAATCTATTAACAGTGATCTTCATCAGGGTTCTGTTCTCCACCTTTTTCTTTTTCTACTTTTCACCAGTCACTTTCTCTATGCTACATCATTATCTTTCCACTCTTACGCTGACGATTCCGCCCTTCAGAACACCCTTTGTGCAAGTAATATACGATATCTGTTCGTCCTCATATGGGGTATGCATAGTATATCTGGGGTGATTCCCCCCTCATAGCACCTCTTGAAAAGGTGTGATCGAAGACCTTTCATATTATTAAGTCTCCCGAGTCTCAGTGACTAACTGATGCATCACTATTACAGCAGAGACTTCTTCCGGATTCTCAAATCGCATAACTCTTCCAGTGATGAGAGAGCTCTTGCGACTCGTCAATCTACATAGTCTC